>JABUQX010065313.1:5000-22500 GCA_015478945.1 Trachelipus rathkii | reverse complement strand
AGATAATAGAAGAAGGAGAAGAGAAGAGAGAAAAGAGAAGAGAGAGAGAGAAAGAGAGAATAGAAGAGTAGAGAAGAGAGAGAGAGAATAGAGAGAAGAGGAGAGAGAGAAGAGAGGAGATAGAGAGAGAGAGAGAGAGAGAGAGATAAAGAGAGAAGAAAAGGGAAGAAGAAAAAATAGTACAGAAGGGCAGGAGAAGGAATAGCAAAATGCAAGCCACAAAGGACGCGGAGGAAGGAAGGGGCCCAGGCGAGAATATACGAAGAGAGAGAGATATTAGAGAGATAAATAGAGAGAAGAGAGATAGATAAGAGAGAGAGAAGAATAGAGAGATAAGATAAGAGAGAGAAAGAGAGAGAGAGAAGAGAGAGATAGAGAGTGAAGAGAGAGAATAGAGAGAGAAGATGAGATAGATAGAGGAGAAACTGTTAGGTAGAAGAAGAAAAGATAGATAGATGATAGAGAAGAGAAGAGAGAGAGAGAGAGAAGAGAGAGAGAATAGAATAGAGAGAGAGAGAGAAGAGAGAGGAGAATAGAGAGAGAGAGAGATAGAGAGACCAGAGGCGTAGACACGGTACGGTAAGTAGGGTGAAAACGATAAGGCTATATAAAGTATCAGACCAAGATAAGTGATGTGGTGAGTAGATACCGGGTATATAATATGTAGGTAAGTAATTCAGAACAGATAAAACTATGAGTGAGAAAAATAAACAGAACGTGGAAGAGTGAAGAGAAGAGAAAAGCGAGAGAAGAAGGAAGAGAGAGGTGACAAGGAAAGAGACAGAAAGAAGGAGGAGAGAAAACAGGGATTGAGAAGGAGCAAGTGCAAAGAAGCGCGGACGTGGCAAGAGCAAAGGAAGCCGCCAAGACAAGGAGCGTGAGAAAGGAAGAAAAAGGAAAAAAAAGTCCAGCCACAAAGGCCATGCCAGAGCTCACAGAGGATGGAAATGAAGGACTCCGAAAGAATTAACACTGTGGTTAAGGAAAAAAGTTGTTGATTGTAGACTATCTATCCGATCGCAGATGGTAAGCAAATCAATCGCAACATCCTATATACGTCTCGGTAAGCAGCGTGGATCTTCGTGCGCGGCGCAAATCATTAGCCTCTATAATCCTATGGCAACTAGTTTCTCGTATTACGCCTGTGGTTTAGTAGATCGAATGGGGCAATACTAGAAGTGGAATAATGTAAGATATATTAAAGATATATGAATAATATATAGTAAATTTATAGTATAAGTATATATAAGGATGAATATAGATGATAAATATTATTAGAGATAGATAAAGATATAAAGAAATGATTATTAATATATAAAATATATAACTATTTATGTTCAAAAGAGAGGGTAGAGATATGTATATAAAATATATAGTAGATGAATTAGATATATATATAATACTGACATTATTTTTCGGATCCATGAGTGAATATGAAATAGAGTTGATAAACCTTATTGAGAGATAAGAAGAGGACTGTAAGGAAACGACATAAAGATCAATAGATCTAAGACTTACTTGCTGAAAGAGAACTTACGTATAACTTATAGTGTATAAAATCGAGTCTCACGGAACTACGCTGTATTTTAGAATGAGGATTTAATAATTCAGACAGATGAATATGAGAATTATAATGAATTATATAATGAGATATGAAGTATAAGATAAGTATATAAGTATAGAGAGAAGTAAAGATATATATGAGAATTAATAAGTAAATGAAGATGATTGAGACAGAGATTATTGATATAAGTAGATATAATATAGATATATAGATTTAAAAGAGTATTAGTAAGATAGTAGATATATTTGATAAAGTATAAGTAAGATATATATAGATAGATATATATATAGAGTAATAAAGATATATATAGATATTAAGAGTATGAGAAAGAAAGAGATAGAGAGAGAGATATAGATATGAATAGATATGATAGTTATATATTGAAGATATAGAGTAATTAGATAGAATGAGAATAGACGAATTATTGGAGAACAATGAGTAGACACCGAACGATAAATGAAGAGCGTGTCAGAAAGTTGCGAGCGATCGCCACCTTATTCCATCGGATGCTCAGAGGCTCCATTGTTTCTGGTCTTCGAAAGAGCCGCACCCGCAGAGAGCCAAGCAAGCCAGCATGAGTGCTCATTCACGAGCTGCGCGTTTCGCGCCAAGGCGGATCCGGCGGGTCTTAGACTTCACTGCGGGGCTTACCAATCCAGTCTAACGCGGAGTAATCGTGCCATAACCCCTCCTAAAGACAAGCCAAATGTGGTCTAAGTATAGCCTGCCCACCACGAGCCGGAACAGGGTAGTCTTCAAGCCACGACATTTCCAAAAACAGGGTGAAGCCACGCCCTAGATTCGGCGCTCTACACCAGGCTCGCGCGCAGGCGGCACGCAAAGGAACCTCACTGCAGAATAATGGGGTGAACAACCCGCAGCTATCACGCGCTTCGAGGCGGAGCAAGTTATGTCGTGAAAGGAAAATATGTCCATCAAACATCAGCAAATAGCACATACAATCAATTGGTGAGATGAACGGAAGGAGATGACTCGGAACGGTGCAACACCCCGAACAGGAATATGAGATGAATATATAGATTATATATATATAGAGATGAAGATAATAAGGATGATATAAATAATAAAGATGCAGACGGATATTTTCATCATCAGCTGCAGAAGCATCGACAGCACCTGCTAAAACATTTAGAGAATTCGCCCTTCAACCGATCGAAGAAACTTAACACGAACTTGACAAATCTGATTAGCCAAGGAAAAAAATGGTGAGGTAATGACAATAGATGAAAATATAGTATAATAATATGATAATAATATATATATAGAGAAATATAAGAGAGATAATATAGAAAGTAAGATAATAATATAGAATAGATAAATAAAGATTTATAATATAATAGAAGATAAAAGAGAAATATGATAATAATAATAGAAAGAATAGCCCAAAAGAAAAGGGCGGATGGAACCAGGTCTAAAAGCTCGAAAAAATATTCTAGGGATCAAAAATAAATTATTAAGCCTGAGGGAGTATAGTAATAGAATAAGTAAATCAGGATTCTGCATTGGTAAAGCTACTTGCTATAAGTAGCAATTGTCATAAGGTCGGAGGCACGACCACGGCTCGACACACAGCACAAGAGAAGGACGTTAACGTGGCAATATGGCACAAAATTCTAATTAAATAAAAACCGAGATTGAAATAGAACAAAAAAAATAGAGAAACAGCTGAATAAAATTTAATTTCAGAGAGATAAAGAATAACTTATGCCAAATTTAGGAGTGTTAAGAATAAAGAAAATACAAGAAAAGGCGGAACAGCACCGTGGTGGATGCTGCTTGATTACACCTGAACCAGTACCAGAGTTTATGTAGATTGTATGGGATCGTTCATAAGCTGGCCATGATATGATTTTATTCCGTGGATACGCGGTGTTTGACTTTAAGAATAGATCTGAATATGAAATTAAATTTGGGAAGAAAGATCGTAATTGTGATCATTTCACGTGGAAAGTTTAATTATAAAAATTTGCACATAGGAAGAAAGTCTTTCATGATATTTAATGAGAAGATAGAAGATATTACAAGAGTAAAATGAGCGGAAAGAGAAGAAATAAAAGAGATTAAATCTATATATATAAAGATAATAGCGAGTCAGAGCGATGGCGATTAAGTATATTAAGTATAATTGAATAAGTATATAAATATGATAGAGAGATATATAATAAGAAATATTAATATAGTATGAGTAAAATAGATATGAATAAGATAGAATATATTAATAATGATATATTGAATAAGAAGAGGGACTTAAGATATATATATATATAATGCAAACACTGATACTCACCATTTCCTGCCATAATGCATAGAAAAAGGGATATATGGGATGTATTAGAGAAATCGTGGGAAGGGGGCCACGAACCACGGTTGCGGAAAGGCGCAGAGTGGGTGAGTCTGATGTGAGCGTAGGGACAGTAACGTGAACAAAGTACTAATCTAAGCCGTCCCCCAAATTAGAACGGAGGGCTAGTATAACTTGAGGTATGCCGATTATCGAAACGGGGTACGTAACGGCTGCCGTATATAGTGAAGTACGCGTCGTCAGACATAAAGTGCTACTCCGCTTGCGGAACGGAACTAACTAGTCATAAGACCGTACCTGACTCTAGGCAGCGGTAAAACGGTAGGGGATACGTAAAGCATCCACTAAACGCATCATCAAGTCATACGCAACTAAACGGCCGGATGAGTTAACTGAGGTCGAAAGTAAGATATATGTAGATGAGATATGATGATATACTAAATATATAATATATAGATATATGAAAATAAAGAGATTATATAATATATAGTATATAATATATAGTATATATATATGCGGTGCACTGAGTTTACGATTTTAGGTAATGCTGACAAGTAGAATATGATATTATAAGTATTAAGAAATTGGTGACCGATTGCATCGAGGATTTTAGATGAGATAGCATAAACGAAATATTATGTTGCGTGCGGTATGCAGGTGAAATAAATAAATATAATGTAAGTCGATGGTGAGGCAGAATAATGCACACTAGTGACTGAACTAACAGAGGACTGTATAGTATATGTGGGTCACAACAAATGTCAATAAATATGATTATAGTATCTATAATGTAATATATACGATAGATGATAATAGAATATATTATATATATATAGTATATATATAAATATAAGATAATATGTCAATAATAGATATTAAATATTATAGATAAATATAGATAGATATAGATAGAGGTAAAGTAAGAGAATTATTATAGAGAATATAAGAGATATATATTAATAATGATAAATTAATATATAATTAGATATAAGATAGAGAGATATGAGAGATAAGTAGATGGAAGATATATAATATATATTATTAATGTAGTGAGAGATATTATATATATAGATACTGAGATATAGATAAAGAGATAGAGAAAATCTGATGTTGAGAAAATTAGTTAAAATGTACCTATCTAAGATACAGCGAGTCGAGGGACCGATTTTATACACCTAAGTTAGAAGGTTCATAGTACAAGGATTTAGTGAGAGAGTGATAAGGACGTATATGAGGAGAATAGGATTCCTTATAAGTTTTCAAAGGTTACCCGATGATAGATTTCATATCTGGTAAGACACGAAAAAATTAGTACGAATGTCGGATATAATAGATAGTAATGTAATAATATAGATTAATATAGATGCTCCTCCTTCAAGTTAATCTTTTTATTTCTAAGATATGCTGTAATAGATTTAGGTATATATTATAATAAGAAATAGTAATAGATAAAGTTCAATGAAGTCAGGCATAATAAGAATTAGAAGATAATAATATGAAATATATATATGAATAGAGATATAAGAAGAGATATAATATGATAGATTATGTATATAGTAAACGTAAAAAATTATGAAAAAATTAGTATCAGGGAAAAAAGGGCTTCACAACAAAATAGAGAAAAAGGATGCGTGATATGAATGCACGAGAGTAAAATTAGATGAATGAAGAAAAAAAGATTATCTTCATAGAGGCTGGAAGGGGACGGAGGGAAAGTATACATTGATAACCGGTGGGATCGAGTATCATGGACAGATTGAATCGAAAAATGTTATAATTTAGTATATGATTCATGCTCTCATGTGGGCGTCACTTATGTACTATCCATGCGTCAACTCGCAATATTATTCCTAGCAGAATCTTCATGCACTCCTCTCTCCTGGACAAACATGTAAGGTACAGTACTACGGACGTATATAGTATATAAGAGAGAAGAAATAGAATAGGAGATGATATATAATATTATAATATATAATATATATAGAAGATATGAGGGAATAATATAATATATATAGAGTAATATAATAATGAATATATATATATTAAAGATAATTAATAATAGATAGATAGATAGATGAATATATATAAGATAGATATTTAATAGATATACTATATAATAATAGATAAGAGGTTGATTAATATATAATAATTAATGAATTGCTTCCTAAATATTTGTGAGTATTTATCCGAATAATTAGGGAATTATTAAAATAAATAACTAGATTGATACAGAGAAAGAGGGAGTAATAGTAGATATAATAAAAGGAAAAATCGTATTGAATTTAGAGAAGAGAGAGAGAAGAGGAGAAGGACGGAAATATAGAATAATAGAGAGTAGAAGTAGAGAGATGCTTATTACGTTAGTATAAGCTTTAAATTAGGAGTAATGTATATTTAGAATTTTAATTATTAATGATTTAAATAAGGAAATAAAGACTATTATATAATATATTGTATATATATTTTATGAATTGATTGAATTATATATGTAATTGAATTAATTAGACCAAGATGTAACTGATTATGTATACCTAGAAATTTGCTTTTAATATTTAGATTTTAGAATGTAAAAAATTTTAGGTTAATAAAGTAGATACTACTCTAAAATATGAAAACAGATATTTTCCTTAAATACTTTACGAGAGGAAAAACCAATGAAATTTAGATAAAAGTAGATAAAATGATTGACTTTGGAAAGAACATTGTAGAAGACTAAAACTTATTAAACAATAGGAATCCCCGAATAGAGATATTTATATATATATGTAGTATAAGAGAGATATATAGATAGATGAGAGTAAAAGAGAGATATGAGAATATATAATAGATAAATTATAATAGTAATAGATATTATATGATAGAATAATAATAGAAATAAATAATTAATAGAGAGATAATATAATAATAGATATAATATGAATAGAGTAGATGATAATAGAGAAGAGATATATAAGATAGATAATATAAATATAAGAAGTATATATAATATATATATAAAATAATAAACCGGTATATTAGAGAGATAATAGCCGACGGAGATAGATAAGAGATGAGAGAGAGAGGCCGAAGGCGGCAACCGGCGGGGCCGTGGGGACGACATCGGTGCGGTAATGTGTGAACCCAAGCAGCAACACAAATCTCCAGGCAAGGAATGTAGTGGTGTCCTAGGAGCAATGGTACGCCCTTATAAGTAGTCAGAAGGGATCCCCTAGGTGTGCACCACCAAAGACTACTGCACCGCCCTTCGCTGGGTACTGGAAGTTTCCCGCTGCCAATCTGAAACTTAGTTGGAGTGGCCATTCGTCACCCGGCAGCGCATCGGGGAAATGTCCCTAATGCCCTCTGAACGTGTTTATGAAATCTTCTCAACTCATCTAATAATTTGTTAGCACCTGTGGCTTATATAAGTGCGTAAAGTATAGCCCGGGAGTTATTTGTCGAGGCCCAAATTCCACACATTTAGATGCCTGAGTTGACAATATGAAAAGAAGGAAAAAGCCAAGGCCGAAGAACCAGTATCTATTGAACCCCCAAAGAATCGAGCCCGCAGCCATAGAGACAAGCATGCATAAGTGAAAGTAGTGAAGGACGGCCATCTCTGTAGGGGTGCGCGTAATATAAGGGCACTAATAAAGCGTCCAAATCACACCCAATAAGTCTAGGAGGCGCAGCATATAGCCCGTTGCAATAACAGCGAGGATAAAGTTAAAGATGACATAATACAGAAAATGGTCAGGAGCCCGTCATTCCACAATATAGTGAGCTCATATCAGCGCCAAATTGATACGTAATTAGATAAATATAAATACAAAAGGAGTGGGAACAAAGAAGAAAACAGGAAGAACGCCTCAGCATCAACGTTAATGAAATTCAAAATGAAGTATCATGAATAGTTAAGTCCGATCAGGAAGCTTACCGCACTCCAAACTAAATACTGATCCGACTCGGAATTGTGTCATAATGGCACTATATCACTGAAACAAGACAATATATAATATAATATATATATATAAAAAAGGAAGAGCTCAAACAGAGTTGCTGGTGATGCAGGTCAATTCAAATAAGTAATATATACATATAAAAAAGTAGCCTCGAGCGTGTGTTCGAATAAAGAACAAAACCAGAATAAATATCACAAGCAGTGATATATGTATAAGGATACAAATGAAACTCGAACACACGGATAAATATAACAGACCAGTCAATATAATGAAAGAAAAAGCAATAGAATAAAAACATACACTCGGAGTTAATAAATGATGCTTAAAATGACATAACCAACCTACTCGTCCCAACACTCCTAGAAATGGTAATGGCTCAGACATTAATCTAGGAGAACTGGAGTCCAAAAGGGTCTGCAACGCCCAAAGCACCTATACCGGCCCAGTTACGGAGCTTAAATAAACATTAAGTAATAATACCAACACCAAGAGGAGGAATACGCAGAACACCAGAACAGATCTTGAGAGGGGCCACTAGAAGAGAATATAAATACCTAAAACCTATCGATCAAACCATGACCAGAATGAATGACAAAAACTCAAAACCCTCAACTCCCTGGGACAGTGCCTGTCTGGGCCCCCCCCCCCCAAAGACAATTTAGGTAAGACTACAATACGAGGTAGTGAAGAAACTGTAAGCAGTCCTTCCAACGCTGAATCATACAGGGCAAATATAAGAAATCATAAGCAACAGAAAAACCTACAAACCACACACACATCACACACACAACACACACCACACACACACATCACACACTACACACACACATCACAACACACATCAACACTCAAATAACACACCACACACACACACCTACAAACACACACACACACACTACACGCACACTAACCCCTAAATCATACAACCTAACACCTGCGGAATAAAAAAACGTACATAACATAACGGCTAAAAGTGATAAGGGAATCTGGAGGCGTAAATAGTGCGCTCGGACAACGCGTGGGCAATAGACAAAACAATAAACTGACAAGATGTAAGTCTCTATAAACTGTGATATTGAGATGTCGTAAGGGTCAGATCGTGACTCGACTCAAACAAAGCCTATACACAGTTGAACTCCAAATATAAAACGGAGAATGCGATATTATACGGAGTTTCAAAATTAAAAGAACTAGGCACGTTATCAACTTACTGGCTAAACACGGAAGTAGGAATAATGGATTGTCATCTACTCGGATAATATAAACCACTCCTTAAATTGAAAGAACTAAAATCTAACCCCCCAACAATTTGGGGACCGGACCAAGCTGCAAGAAGATTATCAAACGATAACGCATTTCCCGCCCAAGAACCAAAGCACATGTAAGAAGCATTGAAAGACGAACCAATGAACAAAACAACGGAAAGTAATTCTCATGCCACCACAGAACCATGAACGCAAGTCACCATAAATTCAAGGCATCGCAACATGAAAAGATATTTGATTAACGTTAAAAAAGGAAATACAGCACCTGAGAGAATCACAAAAGTATCCCACCCAAACTGACCAAAATATGCCGAAATAAATGAATTGAAAAAGATCACTCAAGTAAGCTAAATAATATATAGACGCTAAAAAGACGATAAAAAGAGCAGTTCAAAAGGATCATCGATGGCCAAAATAAGCTACCTGTCGTATGAGGATAATTCTGCTGAATACGTTCTCAGAGCCGTCGAAAGTGATGTGGAGTATTGCTAAATACAATTAGTCATCTTGGTATACGCAGTCGCGGAGGCTATCAAATAGTATGGAAGGTATATAGTAGCGATACAATATACCATATATAAGTATTATAATAATAGAATGAAATGATATATATATATATATAATGAATTATAGACATTATGAAGGTGCTAAGATATAAGTATATTTAGATTATAATATATATATTAATATATTAATATATATATATAGATATATAATATATGAATAATATATATGAATTAGTTGAATGAGAGATATTAAGTATATATGTTTTAATAATATTTTAAATAATTTTAATATTAAAATATATATAATTAGAATATTAATGAGAATATCTAATAAAAATCCACTATTCCCGAATAAATTAATACTATAATAAAAATAATATTATTTTTCCAATTGTTAATTAATATAATGTTCTGACAATTCAAGAATAAGAATAGATTAGACAAATTGAATATTTATAGTATATATATATATAGATATATATAGTGATATTATATAAATTAAAAAAGTAATATATATAATATATAGATATATAATAATATATATATATTAATATAATTAATATATGAATAGATATATTATAGATTATAGAATATATATATATATATATTATAGATATATATATATTAATTTATTTTTCCCGGCTAATTGTTTAAATATTATAAATGTTCTACAATTAAGAATTGATAGAGTATAGATAGATATACAAATATAGTAAATATATATAATTTAAATAAATATAAAAATATGAAATACAGATTTGAGAGCACTATTCTTTTTATGTTATATTAGAAACCGAATAGTCTATTCCAAAAAAAAATAAGATATAGCGGCTTTCTATCCTTTACCAACTTGAAGTAACATAGACTTAAAACAAAAAAAACTAGACCAAATTTCCAGATATTTTTCATGAAATTTAATTCCAACTTAATAAATCTAATAAATTGTTTGTGTTAACTCTAGGACGTTGAACAAAGCGTTTGAATGCATATATTGAACTTAAATAAAATATGCTTATGACTGTCAGGATAAGCCGAGACGTTATAACTTGATCTACATTTGGAAAATCCACGAAACACGATTTAATCGTTTTCGTCACACCACCCTATCAACCTATTCCTAGATCCAGCTGTTCCTAACTTGCTTTATTTACAGAACGCAATTATTAAAATAGTTGTTTTTTGATTTTCCGCTTATAACCCCTTTATAAATATTTGTTTTCACTCCCTGTTGATGACTATTAAACCCATTTGATATGAAAAGGTGTGTTTCTCAGCCGAACCACCCATACACAAAGATACTAAAGCAATTGTGAATAAGTCCATTTAAGTTCTATCAAATATGTATGTTAAACAAGATTTGCTCATAAATGATATAGGGCACAAACATTGTGAGAGCGAGCATACGGTAATGTCGTTGGTTAGGTTGATGAATAAAAAAAAGTGCGGAATTGTAAGTAAAATTTAAATTTACAGAAAGAAGAGTGAAAGTTACCACAAAAAAAAACGGCCCAAACCGTCGTGAAATACAATATGTTATTGATATTAGTAACATGGTTGAAGAAATGTGACACAAGACTAGTAAAGAATTTGGTAATTGATATCCTGCTTTATTTGCGCTTGTTGCTATCTTGATTTTTCACGCGGCGGATGGAAAGCAGTTAACAAAAACTATGTTATTCTAGATGCGAAAAGGGGCGGGCCTAAAAGGCCACTGAACTGAAGGACCACCGTAAACATATATTAAATGGTCTTAGCACGTCGCCTAGCGGACAGGACACACGAACGCAAGAAAGAAAAATGTTAGGAGTTAAGAAGAAGAAGATAAATAAGAAGAATAAGAAGTATTAAGAATAGATATAAGAATAGTAAGTAAGAAGAAGAAGAAGAATAATATGAAGAAAAGAAGAAGAAGTAATAAGAAAGAGTAAAAACCAAATAATTATTGAGAAGAAGATATAATAAAAGATGAAAATGATGAATAATGTAAGAGAGAAAAAATATGTGAGAAGAATTAAGAAAAAGAAATAAATATCAATAGGAAAAGTATATAAAAATATATGAAGAAATTATAAGAGTGTAACATAATTATAGAATAGGTATAGAGTAAACACTAGAAGTATTTAATAATAAAATTATTAAGACAGAAAATATATAATGAAATAAATTAAGAATTAAGAATGAAAGAAATAAGTAAATGTAAAAAGTTAAAAGAATTTAATTAATTAATTATTATAATAAAATAAAAAAAAAGAGATATAAAAAAAAAAATGAAAAGAGAAAAAAAGTATTAAAAAAAAAAAAATAAGAAAAAAAAAAAAAAATGAAGTTGAAGAAGATGGAAGATAAGACAGAAAAGGAAGCATAAGAGAATAATATTATAGAAGTGCTGCATTTAGAAAAATCATGACGGCGGGCATTGGACAAAAATATGGGCTGCGAAGCGGTGTATGGAGGGTACTCATACGATTAAAGGTGGTGCAAGAATTCATCAATAAATCGAAGAAATAAGGCGGAACAAGGCAGAGCAAAAAGCAATAAGTAACGTGTATGTGAAATGGCCAAACACCACGGGAAGAAAACGGGTGAAGAAATATAGAAAACGAAAGAAAGAAAAAACCGTAAACTAAAACAGAAAGAGGCCCCGTGCAATGATCATATTGGAAGCGAAGTGGCGGGGGATAGATGGGGAGAAGGGGCGTGGCGGGCGGGGCGACGGATGGCCAGAGGACAGATGGCGTCCCGAAGATGAACACACGGAAATTTCACTAAGTAATATGTAAGAAGGAAGGAAAGAAAGATTGAAGCGGAAACAAAAGAAAGAGGTTTCTCTCTATCTGGCCGATGAGGCATAAAGCAACGACGCGCTAGGGAAAAAGTCGGAAGCACTGGAACGACAAAGAAAAGTCACTAAATCACCAGGTCTGGCGTGAAAAAAAGAGGGTATAGTCTATAAGAGGAACAGGGACAACGCCGGATATGCAACTGATTAGAGAGATTGAGAAAAGAGATGAAGAAATGACGAATGAAATAGATAGAATGACTATTACTAGAGAAACGACTGAAGAAAGAGAGATAAGGAATGAGGTATGGAAATAGAGAGAGATAATTGATGAACAAACGGATTAATGATTTATGATAGACGAGATGATTAGACGTGTTATTACAAAGAAATACCTGAGATTTCAGACATGACTTATATTGATTTATGGACTAGCAGAATTATTAGAGGAGATGACTAGAAGAGAACCGCAGCAAAGAAGTACGTGAGGAAACTCAAGCAGTGCGAACCAGAGAGTGATTATGACAGCGGGCGAGACACGAGTTGGGGAAGGGATAGTAATAAGGTCAAGAATAGAGCCGAACAATGGATACGCAGCTAACAGCTGCAAAATAGCGAAAGGAAGAAATGAAGGAGGCGACGCGCGATACGGGGAAGGAAAGACCCCGCAGCCACAGAGAAGACTTATAAACGAAATTATGTGTATTGAAAGAAAAGTGTGAGGAGAATGGTAAACGGACTAGTAATTGTTATCAAATGGAAAACAGAGATGAGAGAGAAGAGAGAGAGAAGAGAGAGAGATAGAAAAGAGAGAAGAGATAGAGTAACATGATTTTTTTATTCTTAGATGATAAAAGTGATATAAATAATGTAAAATAGATTAAATGTTGACGATGAGAAAATTAAGAGTAATATTGTATGATAGATAAAAAATGAAAAGAATAGGATAATATGTGATAGAAGACAATTTAAGCCAAATGAGATAGCGTAAGAGCAGAGATAGAAAGAGAATAATAGAAGAGAATAGAAGAGATAAGATAGATAGATGAAGAGAGTAAAGATAATATAATAGAGATTAAGACTATAAAGTATAAAATAGTAATATAGAATATTGAAGATATGATATATGATGAAGATAAAGATAAGTAATATGAATAATATAAGAGAGAGAGAATGAAGAAGACTTTCGACTTCCGAAACACATGTTTAAGATATTCAACAGAGAGTAATAAATAGAAAATGTCTCAGAGACCGTGAAAGGTGAAAGCGAAAAAAGGCAAAAAAAAAATAAAAAAAAAAAAAAATGACGAGTAAAAAAACAAAGGGAAAAGACGCAACGCGGGAATAATTAATAAAAAGGGGTATTTGGGAACAAGTGGTGCTGAGAAAGAGAGGAGGTCAAGTTATAAGGTATGGGCGGTGAGAAAAGTAAAGGGGGTGGGAAGCAGGTGAAGTGGCAGGTTAAGTGGGAAAAGACGGAGAGGAAAGGACTCTCAGTAGGACCGAAATAGGAAAAGGGAGGATGAAGGAATGGGCGAATGAGTGAGGATAGAGAAATAAAGTAATAAATGAAGAGAGAGAAGAGTATAAAGAATAAATGAAGAAGATAGATAAGAGAGAAATAATAGAGGTATGTATGATTATACTTACTAGAATAGAATATATACTAATAAATGATTGAGCTCCGATAATTTGTGATATCCATTAAGAGGTATGTAGTAGCAGTAGAGATTGCCAGAAAGAAAGTAACCTGAACTATATTATAATTAATAATATAGAATAATTAATTATTACGATGAAGAGCCAGATAGAAGAATAAAACAGTATAAACGATGGAATGAGAGATAAAGGATGGAGAGTAAGAACATTAGATATGCGAGATATAACCAAGACCAGGATATGAGAATAAGATTTTATGAAATAAATTAGTAAAACGAGAGTAAAATTTATAGAGATATGTATGAAATATGCAATATAAATAAGACCCGATAGATAAAGAGATAGGATAAATAATATAAATATAGAGATAGTAAGGAAATAGAAATAAATAATGAGATATAATAAGATAGAAGAAAGTAGGAAAAGAATTAATAATAAATAGAAATATAAAAGATGAGTACAAGGACTAAAGATCGCTGAGAAAGGTGAAGGGCCTAGGACGAGAAGCACCGTGAGTATAGCGAGATATGAAGTGAAGAGTGAGTTGTGTTGTGAAGAGCGAAACGCTTGGCTGAGTGTATGTCCATTGAAGATAATTGACATAATGGAAGAGTGACTAATGAAGCTGAGCGAATATGTAGAGTGAGAGTGGAGTGGCTACAAAGTGTCGTGAGATAGATGAGTAGAGGGGGATCGTGTTGAGAGATGTGTGTCAAGTGCAAGATGGAGGGAAAGCTGACTAAAGGGACGACAAAGCTGTGGCAACCGAGAAAAGAGTGCCAAAGGTGACGCTCGGGCTCAACGTGTGACGCACGCCCTCGATGAGCCAGCTGGTAAGTAACAGGCGGGGGACAGGTTAAGTAACCGGTGACTTGGCAGTAAAAATACAAAAAGAAGGAAAACAGGTGAATGGTCCGAGCGGAACAACAGTGGAAAAACCAAGACCGGGGGTAAACAGGACTCTGAGCGATGGACATAGGGCGTAAGATAGCGTGAGTGCGAGTCTGCGAGAGAGAGTCCTGTAATGGAGAGACGGGGCTGTGGCAGCGAACTTACATACAGTGAATTCACAGTAAATAGAGGAGACGAGGATAACCGGATAGACTCAAGGACACACACACTTAATGTAGTAATATATGTATTAGTAAGATATGGGGTTATGGTCGTAATATTAGAAAGGAGAACGAATATTGAAACAAGAATGTGTGTATGGGGATGAGTGGCAAAAGAGATTGATAGTATTAGGTAAAAACGAGAAGATATAGAACCAGAATGTAAAGTAGAGAAAATTAAATAAGTACTGAAAGATAATGCAGAGTACGACATCATGAAACAAGAACTGTCATTATTGGGCAGATAGTACAGAATGCACGGACACGACCAATTCGAAATAGAAACAGAATATTATAACAGATAGTACTAATTAGTAAAACCACGGAGAGTGTGAGTGGGAGGTGGTATCTGATATCTAGAATAGGCACTATATAGAGATACAAATAGCCGTAATTTTTTTTTCTTTTATGATTTATATATTTTTATTTTTTGTTTGAGTAACTGATATTACAAAAAAAGAAAAAGAAAATAATTCTCATTTATCTCATTACTTAATTGATTGGTGAGCTAATGTTATTCAGTGTTTAATAAAGAAATTAGGGACAAAATATTAGGTTCTTAGGACAAATTCCCACAGGAAAGATAACAGACACAAGAATTTAAATGATAATTAATTGGGAGGATTGATTAGTTTGTACGAATGTTGTTAATGATAAGTGATAATTAGTAAATACCCAATATAGTTTTTTATTTTATCATTTATTAGATTTTTGATGGGAACCTATCGTAGTTTTGGAGATTAAAAAAAAAAAAGAAAAAAAAAAGAAAATGATATATAAACCAAATTACGAATTACAATTTTTCAAATTACGATTTTTAAAATTAATCAAATAATCAACTTCTCCTCTCTCTCTCTCTCTCTCTACTCTCATCTCTTACTCTCTCTTCTCTCTCTCTCTCGCGTCTCTCTCTAGCTCTTACGACCCTGAACTAAGACTCTCTTCTATCACTCCTCTCGTAATACCATTCTATCTCGACTTCAATAGGCACTTGATCAAAATGCCCAATGAAGAATAACAAGTACGACTCAATTACGTATGGGGAATATCAAAAGTCAGTACGAAATGGAATTAAACATGAATTATAATAAGGGTCAATTGCAACCTTGAATTCATTTTATCCCTCTCACAGTTCACAGAGGTTACCGATCTGCCTCATGTGCATGACTCCACACCCATTCATCCTCTTTTACTCATCAACCCTATTTTTTTTTTTCAATAGAAATTTTCATTTTCAAATTCCAAAGGGCTTACAAAATGTTAAAATACTTTGTAGTCTTTGTTGATATTTTTGTATATGAATTATTAATTCTAATAGTGAGAGATTATTATTGTAATCTATTATTATTATTAGAGAATAATTATTAATTATGTTTATATTACAATTTGTCCTAAATGCATATTATAATATATTATAAAGAAAAGAGACCCAAGGCACGACCCCTGAGGTACCCCCGTTGTTACATTACCAGTTCCGGAGCAGGAGTTACCAATTTGAACATATTGTTTTCTGTTGCTGAAGTAAGATTTGATAAAAGAGAGGCAAATGCCTCTAACGCCATATTTTTCTAACTTTCTGATTAGGATGCCTGTGTCAATGTTATCAAAAGCCTTTGAGTAATCCAAAAATGCAGCAATTGTATACTCCTTTCGAGAAATGCAAATATTAACATCATGTAGAAGAGAGAGAGCTGCGTCCTGTGTTCCTCTTCCCCTCACAAACCCATACTGTTGGAAACAAATCAATGAATTTTTATAAAAAATAGTCGGTCAGCCTATTATAAATCAGCATTTCAAATATTTTAGTTATCGAAGGTAAAATCGATATGGGTCTGTGATTTTTCACTTCCTCACGTGTTCCAGATTTATACAAGGGTACAACTCTGGCCACCTTCAAAACATCGGGAAACACTCCTCTGGAGATACATTCATTAAATAGAACTGAAAGAACCTCGCTCAGTTCTCCAGCTGCCATTTTCAAGATTCTTGCCGGGAGAGTGGATGTGTAAAAATTTTTCTTTCAATTTGTTAATGATATCTAATACTTCAACAGGAGTATATTGGACAAAAAGATAAAAATATCGTGGAGGCAGAATATTTTCAAACATATTTTGAAAATTCGGTAATTGAGCTTTCAAATTGGCAGGGGTTTGCCAAAAATAGTCATTAAAAGTATCTGCAATTTTAACTTTTTTAAATCCTTATTTAACTCTATTAAACCCTCTCACCACCATCAACTATAGAGTCAATCTCTGATTTATTATCTTTCTTGAGAATACCATTAATAACTCTCCATGTTTTAGTAGAGTCATTTTTCGCATGATTAAATTTATTTCTATAATGCATCTTCT
>JABUQX010065312.1:20000-30948 GCA_015478945.1 Trachelipus rathkii | reverse complement strand
AGAGAGATTGGGTAGGGATGGGAGGGTGTTGTCTCGTCATTAATGCTGGAAAGTGGGGGTTGTATTTTAGATCATACCAGTGTAATCCACTTGTAATTTGTTTAGAGTCTGGAGTTGGGTGATATGGTGCGGTGGGGGGGAGAGCGCGATGGGAGGGGCGATGAGTGTGAGGATGGTGGTGTCGTGGGAGGGAGTTGTTGTGTGTAGATTGTGGTAGGGTGTGTTTCTGTCGCTGGAGTTGTGGTTTCGGATAGGGTTCGGAGTGGTTGTCTTACATTTCGGTGGGTTAGATAAGTAATCTGGTCGATGGGGGGGGGGAGAAAAGTCATATTGTGTTGTCGATATGTGAGATCAATATTTTGGGAGCTTTTTGTTTAGGGGAATGGCGGGTTGTTGTTCTACGTAGACTATTGAGTGGAATGTGGATTGGTGGCGGTCTGTGCGTTAGGAGGGTGATGGAGGAATGTTAAGGATGGTAGCGTTGTCATGTCTATTTGGTGGAATGTCACGTCTTCGAATTAATGTGTAGGTATTCTTGCGGTGTATTGGGTGGTCTGTATTCACTAAGTGGATGTTGGGAAATTGATGACTGGATATGTCGTTCTTGCGTATAGTAATTTAGTGTTGGTGAATTGGTGGTTAAGGTGGTGGGCAATATCTGTCTGTAAAGAGATTGAAAGAGGATGTGAGAGAGAAAAAATGGGGCGCCTGTGGTTAAAGCGCCGTTTGTTTGTTTAATGGAGTGTGAGAGGGTGTTTTTAATGGAGGCATTTGGCGTTTTCTATTGTAAGGGAAATTTGAGAGCCACTGTTTTGATTTTCATTAGTTCGATCTTATGGGGATGTGAAGGATTTTTTATAATGGAGTGTATGTGGGGGACTGAGTGTCAATATCGGCTTTGTTTAATGCTCGACTGCTGTGAGTATGGATCTGTGTTGCATGGGATTCGATTGGAAAGACCATTAATATATATTTTGTGCGAGGGAAGGTGAGGGCTGTTGTTTGTATGAAATCTGAATTGACTTGTAAATCTCGATGTTCGGTAAAATCTAGGGGAAGGTGGTAAGATTGTTGACGGATATTTTGTCTTAATATTAGTATCTGTTCCAGTCAGTCATTTGCTGGTATGTGTGAAGAGAAGAGAGCATGGCGAATAGGAGCCGATGGGAATTGGGTCTTTTTTGGTTCGACGTTCGTTTGGGATACATGAATGCTTGTTTCCAGATTTGGACGGTACATATTAATTGATGTTGACAATCTTTGCTACGCATTTCTGTTGATGAGGAGAATTGCTTTTCACTTCTATCGTGTTTCAAGAAGTGAAGATTTGAGATGGATACGTGTTTAGAATGCATGATGATGAGAGATTATTATCAAAGAAGGATTTCTTGAGTTATGTTTCTGATATCTATTGTCATGGTTAGTATCACAAATGGTTGGAGGGTTTGTTAACATGCTTGAGGGAGGTTTTTTGAGTGTTTTTTTGGTTAACTCTAATTATGTGTGTGAGTTGGTTTTACGGGAGATTATTAGCGTAGTGTTTTGCCGAGGCTGTCCTGCTTGTTGTTTTGAGGAAAGGAGGGAGTTGTCGGGCAATAGGATGGGGATTCGTGTGAGTGAGGGGGTTGTTTTGTGAATTTGTTTAGTTTTCTGATAGCCTGCCAGTTTTCTTATTATCTATTTCTGTGAAATGCCGCTTTGTTATTTTATTGCTTGGTAAAAACTTGTATTAGTGTGTTAGTGTTATGAGATTAGTGATGCTGTAGTGTTTAGGTGTAGTTATTTGTTAGTGGTTAAGTGTGGTCGTAATGGTCCGGAGTTTTTCGGAAGAAGAATTTCTTTATTTTAATAAGTTGACTGATTTCGCGGATAGTTTTGGGTATGTCGGATTTCTGTGAACCTTAGGTACGTGAGACGCATTGCTGATTTGGGAAACAATCCTAATAATCATGAGAGAAGATATTATCTTAGGTCATGTATTGTTAATTTGGTTTTATTATGCGGATTCGGCATATGTTAGTAAATTTCTGTCCAGTTGTACCTCTTTTTGTAATTAGGGTAATGTGCTGGTTGGTCTTTTTTTGTTGGTGAGTTTGGCGGGTGGGAGCCAGAGATATTGAGGGATACGGGAGATGATCTGATTAGTACGGTCGGTGTTTGTTCCCAAGGTTAGTTGTTGTGATTGTAGGGGGGGATACAAAAATGTACGTCCTGGTGAGGTGGGGGGGACTTGGTTTGGTCTTGGGGAGGTTTGTTATTGCTGGTTGGATGAGTTTTTTAGTAGTTAAGTGTATTATTTCAATGTGATTCTTAATTTCGTTAAGGATATGGGTTACCTCCTTATTGGGTATTCTTTATTTATATTCTCGCATACATTCAGTTGTGTGTGGGCGTTTTAAGTTCGCTCGTTCCAAGGAGTAGATTTGGTATGTATTGCTATTTGTTTTTGATATTGTGGGGGTGTTGAGTTATTTGGGGTGGGTGTTTTGTTGGTGTGTTATGGGTGGCGAATATATTAAGGTATAGCTAGCATGTTGTAGGTTAATCTTGTTCAGTGAGTATTTAGAACAAGTTATTGGGATTTATTAATTGCGGCGGGAGGGGTGTGGAAAGTGTTAGTAGTTGTATTATGATATGGTCAATGGCTGTTTATGGATCAGTGTTCCACTCAGTTATTCTTTGTGAAGGTGGAGTATATGGGCATCGTAACCATAGAATGTGGGAGAGGTGTTTGGCGAGGGAGCTTCTTTATGAATTACTATGTGGACTATTGGTGTTTTTTCAGGAATACAGTTGTTAAGCTGTTCTATGGATTGTTGGTTAAGTCATTGATCATTGAATTGTAAGTATGTTGCAGTGTGTTGGCGGATTAGGTCTGGTCGGAAGAGGGTTTTTGGTTGGTGGTGTGGGGGCTACAGGTTGTACAGGTGTAGCCCATATTGTATCTTGGGAGGGTTCGGAATGGTGAGCACTCGGCTCAGGTGCTACCGCTTTTAGCACCTAAGTCGATCAACTGAATGCTATTTTAGTCAACTTGTTTTCTGACAGATATGGGCCAGTAATCATTGGGTAGGGAACCCGGGTTTGCCTGCGAGCAATCTCCCGACCGTAAGGGGAGGAGTAGCTCCCTACAATCGTTGACTTTTCTTCCTGGTGGCAAACTACTGTCGGTTGTCACTGCGCTGAACGTGTTCAACAACATCCAACTAATATGACATATTATATATAATATTATATCAGTATATATATTATATAATTATATATATATATAATATAATATATTATATATATAAAATAAATATATATATATATACTATATTATATATATAGTATATCACTAATATATATATAGTAGTATAGTATATATATTATATATTATATAATATATATATGAATCACAAGAGGTTGGTGTAAGTGACGCGACTTTCCTCGAGTTGTGAATTATGTTGAATTGGTGAGCAAGGCTGAACAAGTGTCTGATGTTTAAATATTTAAGCGATGAAAGGTCGGCGTTGTTAAGCGAATGTATAGTGGTAATGCGCTGGGAATCGCCTGAGTATTGAGTCAGTAAAGGAAATCCTGGAGGAAAGAAATGCGAGTTTTGGCGAAGAGGCGAGAAGAAAGTGCACAACAGAGGGGAGAATGGCGGGTTTTTGTAGGGGTATGGTGTGGCCTTACTTGGGCCAAGGGGTGACACCCCACCTTGACGGAGATGCCATAGTGAGGGTCGTTGCATCCGCCGTAAAGCTTAGGGTGTGGGATTTTTCTGACTGCTACGGGTTTTCACTTCCGGGTATACAAGGGGGCGGTAAGGCTGCGGCCTTTCCTTTTCGACCTGGTGTAATATCCTCTCTACTTTTTTGTTTCCGCGTGCAACTGTCAACGCACGCCGTTATCCGCCTTGGGGGAAAGAAGTAGATGATAATATATACTATATATATATATTTAATACTTATAAATATATATAATACTACTATATATAGATATTATATATATATATATAGTTAATATATATATATATATATATATATATTTTATCATATATATATATATATTATATATATATATACGTATATATATATATATATATATATATTAATATATTATATATATATATTATATATATAATATTATATATATATATATATATATTATATATATATCTATAATATATATACATATAATAACGGTTATATAATATATATATAGTTATATCATAGTAATATATATATATATTATATATATATATATATAGTATATCATATTATATAGTATATTATAATATATATAATATATATATATATATATGTATATCTATATATATATTATATATAATATATATATGATTTATAAGTATATATATACGTTAATTTATATATATAATTATATATTATAAGTTATATCTTATATATATATATATATATATATATATATATATATACTATATTATAATATATATAATATATATATAATACAGAAATGCTTAATGCAAGGCCTCGAGAGTCGTGATCCCCGTATAACGACCTTCTATTCTTTCGGCGAAATTGTATGAATCGTAATGGGTATCATGGAATCGGTCAGATGAATAAACATGTGAGGAGGAAAGAGAGAGTATGGATGTATTGTAGAAAGGGCTAAAATTTGATTTGCTCGCTGTGACTGAAACAAGATGAAAGGAAACCAACAAAGATGAGTGGGTGTGGTGTGAAATGTGTGTGTGCTGCCTGTGGAAATGAATGAGAGAGGAAAGAAGAACAAGAAAGATTTTCAACGGAGAAGAAAATGGCAGACTTAGTGTGTGAGTCACTAGAATACTATGGATGTTAAATTAAGTTTGAAAAAGGTCAAGTATGTGTGGTTGTAACTTATGTCCATCTGAGGGCAACGGTTGAATATGAGAGTTATCGATTTTTTTGATAATCTGAATGATTTCTGAATGGGTGGTAGACTTACAGATTGATAGTCTGTTCGTGGGAACCTGACATGGTGATAGCGTGATCAAAAAGGGATGTATAACAGGTGGTTTTGGGGGTGGCTGGAGAAAATGAGAATGTAGGAAGGTGATTGAATTTCTTTGAGGAGAGATACAATTAGTGTAAGTAATACTTTCTTAAACACAAGAGTATCCATTAAGTAATACTAGAGTTGGTGTAGGTAGAATGCGTAATCGAAGTGAAAAGTATGATTTGATTTAGTGTTGGTGAAGAAAGGAGATGTTGAAGTGTATGTGTTGGATTTAAATAAGTTAGGGGGTTTATGGAACGTAATAGTGCATTAGTTGTTCTATGTAAATATCGCTCAGTGGCTTGGATGGAAAGGAAGGTGATACGGAAGGAAGTAGGTAAAATTAAGAGTGAGAAGTAATGTGACAAGACAATAAGGGATAAGTATGTAAGAGCGCTCGCCAGTAAGTTGAATGTGAACAAGTTAGATACTGAACAAATCTGGGCAAATGAGGGAAGCAATTGTTAGTAGTGCAATAGGAAGTATGTGACTGTGCTAAAGTAGGGAAGTAAGAATGCTTAACAGTTGAATGTGAATGATAGGTGATGAAAGCGGGTTAAAGGTAAAGAGGAAAGCGTGGTTGGAATGACTGCAACACGCTATCCTCCTGTTGAAATAATGCTTATGAATTAATAAGGACGGAAAAAATGAAATACAAAAAGGTTGTATGACGTAGGAGATAAACAGGAGTAAATTGAACAGTTTAGAAGGACAGATGAAATGCGGACTTACAAGGGAATAGAACTCTTCTGGAAGCAAGCGCGAAAGGTTAAGAATTGAGAATAAGAAGGGAATCTGCTTTAGAATAATGAATAGGATGGTCGCTTTTGTAACATGATTGAAATGGGTGTGAAGAGTGGAAAGAACAACTTCGAAAGAATCTTGCACAATATTAACAGTAATGAAGAGTGATATGAACTGTGTGTGGGGTTTTGATGGTGCAAGAAGGATAAGGTATTTTGGGGATGAGGTTTATTAGTAAGGAGGAGGTAATTAGGTAGAGTAAAAAAGTTGTAAAGAATGGTAACATCTGCAGGTATCATGATGAATATTACTCGTGAATAGTGATCAAGAACGCCGAGGCGAGATGGTGATTGATTGGATTTGGAAGTTGTGCTAATAAGCGTTAACGAGGGTCATAGTTCCAAGGGATGTGAGGTCAGAGCGGTAATAGGACCGCTTTATAATCAAGGGTAAGGAGATATGGGCAGACTGTAAAAATATTATAGGGCAAAAGCTTTGATTGAGTGTGTAAGGTAAGGTAATTATTGCTGGTATTAGTTGAAAGAGGCGTCGGTGACTGAAGCGACTCGATGGTGAAGAACCAAGGTCGTTTAGGAGGTGTAGAGGAGGTGTGGATCAAATCTTGACATTGAAACAAATGAATGAGAAGAATGAGGGAGAAGAAGAAAATTTGTATTTAGGTTTATGTTGCAACGCTATAGAGTTTAATTAGGGAAGTTTATTGGCCAGGTTTAGTGAATATATGGTGTTGTGCGTAGCCTTCTGACATGAGTCAAAAAGTAGTAAAATGGACGAATAGCTGTAAGCGTGCGTAGAATAAATGGTGTCATGGTTGATTGGTTTAGGATTTAACCAGCGGAGTAAGACAGGTTGTGTTATGTCTCCTTGGTTATTCAATTTGTATACTGATGGGATTATGCAAGAATTCGAGGTGGGGACTGGCAGAAATTGGTGTTAGAATGGGAGAAATGGAGATAGTGAGGGTTGCCCCTACCTATTATAGGTGCGGATATTTGGTTCTGTGTGGCGAAATCTGAAGAGAGTTGTGAGAAAGGATTGTAGAGAGATTTGGCAGGGTGTGTAAAAGGAGGGTGAAAGTAAACGTGTATAAGAGTAAGGTTATGGTTGTGAGTGAAGACACTCCTCAGTGTGAAGTTATGTTAGTGGTGACGTCAGTCTGGACACAACGTGTCTGATGTTTAAAAATATTATTGTATATGTCTTCGATGATGAGAAGAACGGATCGATCAGAGTGTAGTAGGAAAAGTTGTGATTGCAGAAGGTGGCTGGTGCAATTAAATCGTTCAGGGTATGTAAAGGGACGTAAAGTCTTGAGTGTGCTAGGTTTTACTATGAGGGTGATGTTTGTTACCCCTTGTTATTGTATATGTATGAAACTATGGATCTGCGGATTAAAATAGTATAGATCTAAAGTTCAAGTGTTCAGATGGACAATCTAGGGGTGTGGCTAGGTGTGAGAATAATTAAAAAAGAGAGGAATGAACACCTATTAGAGAGTGGTGTGGTTGAAGAAAGGTAAATGAAGAGAATAAATGAAGTATAGTTAGATGTTTGGTCATCATGGAAAGGAGAATGATAGCTCCGTGTTAAGCGAATGTAAGTGCTGAGTGTGGGTGTGGGAAGACGGAGCAGGGAGGACCGAGAGAAGAGAGAGATTGAGTCAGTAAACGAAGTTTGGAAGGAGACGAATTCTGAGTTTGTATGAGCGAGAAGGAAAGGCTGTATAGACCAGGAGTGAATGGCGGGGGATTGGAGGGGTATGGTTCGGCCACTGGCCAAGCGTGAACCCTTACTTGACGACCTACATAGTGGAGGTCCATCCAGCTGCGCCATGTAAGCTTTAGGGTGGTTCTGACTGCGATGGGTTCCCAACCCTAATTAATAGTACTGAGGCGGCGTAAGGCTGGCTTCTTCGACTTGTTCATGGTTCTTCTACTGCTTTTCTTTCCGATGCCCGTCGCGCACCTTAACTCCCATTCTTGGGAAAATGTAAGGAAGATGAAGAAGAAGAAGATATATATATATATATATTATATATATAATATATATTTATATATATATATATATATTATATATATATATATATATATATATATATATATATATATATATATATATATATATATTATATATATATATATAAATAATATTTTTTTTTCTATACACAATTATATATATATATATATATATATATGATATAATATAATATATATATTATATATTAGTATATATTATTCCTAATATGAACCCAACTCACATTCCTTTCCTTCAAACACTTCTTTACTGACTCAATCCACCTTTTCTTCGGTTTCCCATCCACCGGTCTATTCCCAACATACTCACCACTATAAACCCGCTTAACCAATCAACTTCTGCTACTTTACGGTTTCCGGAGTATGCTGCGCACCTCATACACAATTTGGGGAAAGGAGGTAGATGATGTTTAGACCACTAAAACTTATTAAAAGTACTTTGTTTCTAAAGAAAATAATTTTTTTTAAATTGTTTTAGTTGTGGTCATAGTTATCACGAAGAATGTGGAGATGGTGATGGTGATGATGGTTCTAGTTGTGTGGTTTGTGCTGGTCCTTCAAGTAGTCGCAAAGAAATCAAACATAATCAAGTTGCTCAACCTACTCAGTCGAAAGTAAGCAATGTTAATTTGTCTTAATGTTTAATATTTAAAGTTTATTTTATTCTCTATAGTTTTTTTTTTATATAATTTAGCATTAAAAATGCTAAGACATTAATAAACAAAACTTTGTTTTAATTTAATGTATTGATGAAATGATATATCGATCGATAATAGTCGAAGAAATCGGCTTTTTATTTTAATCGAAGGGGAATAAAAAAAAATTTATCCATTCTCCAATTCCCATTATTTTATTATCTTGGGTAATTACACTCTCCTTGATTTATTTTATTCTAGCAAGTTTTTGTTTATATTTTAATAACAATAAACATTTTCTGTTATGTTTGTGTTGTTATATGCCTGTGAGTATGTTATGCAAATATTATTTTAATAATTCTTTAATATGTTACTAATGTTCACAAATTGTATGAATGGATGGATGTAGAGGTGAAGCAGCAAGTTTTGCTTTTATTGGTATCATAAGCACAGTGACTTAAGAGTTGCAATAATTATTTATACAAATAGAGTGGAATCAACTTTGGAGTTTCTGAGTAGTTTGCTTATAAATTGGTATATACAGAATTGAATGGAAAATTTATAGATCTTCACTTCAGTCTAAAGTAAAGCTACGATGGAAATAAAGTCTAGAAGAGCAGTGCCTAAAGTAGCTATTCAACACGCAGAAAGTTTAGATAGAATTAATTAAATGCTCTCTCTCTCTTCTCTCTCTCTCTCTCTCTCTCTCTCTCTCTCTCTCTCTCTCTCTCTCTCTCATCTCTCTCTATCGCTCTCTCTCTCTCCTCATCTCTCTCTCTCTCTCGTCGTCTCTCTTCTGTCTCGTTATTCTTCTCTCGTTCGGTAATTGTGGTGGTTCTTGCTCTGCGGTTTGGTGGTCTGGTTGTGGTGGGGTGCGGGGGTGTGTGTTCTTAGGTGGTGGTTGGGGTGTTGTGTGGGTTGTTCTCTGGGTGTGGTGTGTGGGTTTTCTCTGGGCGGCTCTGTGTGTTGCGGGTGGTGTGTGGGCGGTCTTACTCGGTTCCTTGTGTTCTTTCTCTGTGGGCTGCTGTCTGCTATCCTCTCCTCTCTCTCCTCTTCTCTCTCTCTCTGCTCCTCTCTCTTTTTCCCTCTTTCTCCTTCTCTCTCTTCTCCCTCTCTCTCCTCTCTCTCTCGCGTCTTGGTATCCTTCCGCTCTCTTGCTCGTCTCTCGGTTTGTGTTTTGCGTTTGGCTCTCGTGGGTGTTCTTTCTGGTCTTCGGGTGTGTTGGGGTTGTGTTGTTCGCTGTGTGCGATGGGGGTTGGTGGTTGTTGTTTGGGAGGTGGGTGTTCTTGCTCTCGTGTGTTCGCGTTGTCGTGGGGTTTGGGTTTCTTTGTCTGTGGTGGTGTGTCTGGGTGGGGGGTGAGGTGTGTTGGTTGTGGTGTTGTTCGGTGGGTGTCTGTTTTGGGGTGTTTGGTGTGGGCTCTGTGTGTGTTGTGTGGTGGTGGTTGTGGTTGGTCTTTGGCGGGTGGGCTGGGTGTTGTGGTGGTGCTTGGTGGTTCGGGGTCGGGTCGGGTCGTTTGCCTGGTTGTTGTGGTCGTCGTGTCGTTTATCTGGTGGTGGTTGTTGGGGCGGGGTCCTCGTGTGTGGTGTGTTCTGGTGTTGCTTTTGTGTGGTGGGGTGTTTGGTGTGGGGTGGTCGTGTCTTGCTGGTTCCGTCGTCGTCGTCTCTCTCTTTTTTTGTTTTCCAGCAGTGATGTTCCTACGAATTGTTTTGTAAATAGTGTTTTCGTAACTTGTTAGCTACATTTTCCCCCCCCTCAGAAGTTTCTGGCATATATTTCAAATCTCTTTTATACTCCAAACTATTTACAAAAATCGTTATTGGTCCTTGTCTGAAATGCTAGTTAAAGAATTGGGACATTTTTGCATGAAAGTTTAATTGTATTTGATAAATATATTAATTTGTGATTATTTTTTTTGTTTTAGGATTTGAAATATGGACGAAACATCAGCTTAGACGGGTTTAAAAAAGGGTATGCTGTCATTTCTGTCGATGCAGAACATTCCAAGACTTTCCACCTTTGAAAACTTGAAGCCTCTTAGTCGTATCACTCCGAACTCTCCACAGCACGAGACCTTTTCTCAAGATTTCCTATTAAAATTAGCACCCAAGAATATCATTCCTATTGTAGAGGACGCGTGATAAATACTCTCTTTATATATTATCGAATATAAGTATATTACTATAGTATTATATTAATGATATATTTTGTAAGTTATTATAATAGTTATTATAGTTAGTGTTATGTAGGTTAATAGTATGATGTATATTAGTTAGGTATATATGGATTAGTATTATATTATATATTTTTAGTAGCTATATATATTAGTAGATATAGTATATATATTAGGTATATAGATAGTATTATGTAGGTAGTATGATTTTATAATTAGGTTAGGGTGATTCTTTATGATTATTTATTAGTTATAGTTATTTATATATTTATATAATTATATTATATATGATGTTATTTATATTGAGTTATATTTATATGATTATATCACTATAGAGTTT
>JABUQX010065312.1:7500-10000 GCA_015478945.1 Trachelipus rathkii | reverse complement strand
TTTCTTCTCAGGTGTCCTATACCTTTGCCTGTGATTACATTTGATCGGGTGTATGGGCCCCTGAAATCTATGAACGTTAAGAAGGCGGGTGGCCCGGATGGCATTCCTCCGAAAGTTGAGAGGAAGTAGTAGCTACGTATCCACCTATTTAAAGCTATAACTCCTCTTCAGTCTCAATACTAGCACTTTCCCTCAGTGTTGGAAGCTCGCACATGTCCAACCTATTCCGGAAAAAGGAAGCAGCTCTGATAATTCTAACTATCGCCCTATAGCTCTCACTTGTATTCTATCTAAGATCTTTGAAACCCTTCTCAACTCGCACTTGTTAGATAATCTGGAAACTCATTCCGATCGCCGAGTATCGGCTTTCGGCGCTTCGGATCTACTGGCGATATATACCTGTCCAACAGTTGGTTTTTCGCTCTTAGGAACGGGAGTCTTTGAGTAGTGGCGATTAACATTTCGGCTTTGACGAGTATGGCGCGTCACTGCTCTCAAGCTCCCCTCCTTTGGGTTTCCTCCTTCTCTTTGCTTATTTATGTCTAGCTTTCTGTCAAATAGCTCAATGTCACATGTTGTTGATGGGGCGACTTCTTCCTCTTTTTCTATCAATAGAGGTGTTCCTCAGGGTTGTGTCTTATCTCATACTTTATTCCTACTTTTTCATTAATGATCTTCTCACCTGCACCTCTAACTCTATCCACTCATATGTCGATGACTCAACCCTTCATTCTTCAACTCAAATCAATTCTGCTCCCTCTTTCACTTCTAGAATTTCCTCCTGTCCTAATCTTTCCGATTCTATTCTCGCTGATCTGGATAGAATTTCCGGATGTGGTCGTCTCAACCTTGTGAATTCAATTCTTTAAAAACCTTCAATCGCCTTCTCAAAACACCTAACTTTCTATCTCTTTCGACCGGTTCTCTCGTCTCTCCTGTTGACAATATATAAACATCCTTGACCTTAACATTAAACAAAAAAAATGTCTTGGAAACCTCACACATCACAACGCGTTTGCTCAGAGGCGGCCTCAGAGAAACTTCAGGAAGTTCTGTTTTAGACTGCAGATTTTTTCCTCTTCTCAGCTGCTCCAGCTATACACAAGGATCTCATCCGCCCATGTATGAGTACTGCTCTCTACATATCTCAGGGGGAGATACTGGTTTTACCATCTTTTGGACAGGGGTCGGTCAAAAAGACTGAAGCGCTATAAACTGTTCTGTACTTTCCAGTTCACTTGAGGCCCTCTATCTTTGTGGCGCGATGTTGGAGCTTTATCTCGATCCTATAAGTACCGCAGCGGCAGGTGTTTGAGGGAACTTATCACTCGATTACCACCACCTTTACGACGCTCTCGTAGCACAGGGTGCTGTATCTACACCCACAGTTTGTATTGACATTGAAGTAACTCAGGGTGGTTCTCTGTGGTGTTTCCTTCTCCACCACCTCGTCTGTGAGAATTCTCTTCAAATATTTGCTTTATTTTCCCTGATGAATAAATCTCACTACTTTTCAAAGGAAACACAAATCTGTTTGCTCACATCAAATTTGCGCAGAGGGTGAACTTTTTGGTATACTTCACCTCTCTTCAGACCAGGGCTCTGCCCGTGAGCAGTGGTGACAACTGTAAAAAAAAAAAAAATCATGGGTGCAGGGCAGATATGTGGCAAGTGAACTGAATCTCCTACTCACCTCATCCAAAAACATCATTCAGGGATTATGCAGAAAATCACACTCTCTGCTTTAAACATTTACCCTCAGATATACCATGTCGCAACCACACAGAATTTTGATATCTTTTCAAACTTAAATTTAACCTTTAGAATTCTAGTACTCACACAAAATCTACCATAGCTCTATACCACAAGTCGCTCATCAGAATGGCAAATCCTTCTATCCCTCTCTCATTCCTTTCCACACCAACACAAACACATTTCACACCACACCACTCTTTTTCACCGTTTCCTTTCATCTTTGTTTCAGCCACAGCGAGCAAATCAAATTTGCCCCTTCTAAATACATCCATCACCTCTCTCCTCTTCTTATCAAGCATTTCCTCTGACATTCCATGTACTTATACGATTCATACATTTTCGCCGAAAGATAAAAAGACGACGCTTGGCACGACCTTCTCCGAGGCATGCATTGGCATTCCTGGCAAGAAATAGATGATAGCCAACCCAACTACCCCCGTCCCTTAGTCGCCTTCTACGACCCGCAGGACATACGATAGCAGACAATTTTTCTCCATACATAGGGATATAAGGGATAGGATGTCTGTAGAGACCTTTGTCTAGAGAGGATGTGGATATAAACATGTATATGTTAATATTAGGATAAAGGTGGTGTCTCTTAAGATGTTGTCTGGAGGATGAGTGTGGATAAGAACGCAGAATAGAAAGGCGAACCATTAGTCACTGGAATGTCATACATACCATAATAAATAAACATATAAATAAATATATATATATATATATATATATATATATATATATATAT
>JABUQX010065312.1:0-5000 GCA_015478945.1 Trachelipus rathkii | reverse complement strand
ATATATATATATATATATATATATATATATATATATATAACTCTTTTACCTCTATATATATACATGTTCTTTCTTCTGCGCTTATATATATATATATATATATCCAAATCACGTGACTGTCATCAGCGCATCGCTTTTCGTATGCCTGCTGTCCATTTTACTGTATTCCTTTTAAGAATTTGTTACAACATATCGTACAATCGCAGCTACAGTGATTACATTTATTTTCCAGAAACTTCTACAGATCAATTTCACCTTCCACTAGAATTGATTTACTCACGGCGCGCCTTCACGTACTAGCGCGTGATACTTGAGAGGAAAAAAGCGACTATGCTTTGCAATCAGCCACTTTTGGAATCATCCATCGGCTAACGGCTCCTCTCTGATACAGAAAATGATGATGATGAAAACCACCACATGTGAGAGCGCCTGATGTTGCTCAGATTGCTGCTACGTAACAGGTTTTGCAAACTACCATGCCCCCAGCTGAAAACTGACCTAGTGGATTCAAAGAAACCTTTATGAAGCACTATTCAGAAGATTTTGAGTGAAGGAAAAGGGCTAAATTAACATTACGTTCCCTTCAAAACTTTATTACCGACATTTACCGAATGGTGATAAAATTCACGGAAAATGGTTATCATATTCAATTCGGCTCAACAGGTGTGCTGCTCCACCTATATGGCTTGGAGATAAAGAATAATAGAGATTCATTTCAAGGAAGATATGAACTTTTTATAAATAACAGTGATTAAGCTGAGTGTCTGGATTGGCTTTGTGCGAGCTTATAAAATCAGAATTAGCCAAGTGTGGCATTGCAACATCAAATATTATTGCTTGTTCATTTGACGGAGCTAACAATATGAAAGGTTGTTATAACGGTCTACAAGCTCAGTTCAAAAAAGAAAATGAAGATCTTACTTACACTCACTGTATGGGACACGTGCTGAACTTGGTAGTAGCTGATTCAACAGTAACGTTGCTCCAAGCAGAAAAATTATTTGGATTGGTGGAAGGATCTGCTGGTTTTCTAAGCTTGTCTTATAAAAGAATGGCCGCACGGGAGAGGGAAACAAAAAGAAAACATATTGCACATGAAAAAATGCACAGGTTGCAAAAAATAGGAGCCACAAGTTGGTGGAGCAAACATAAAGCTCTTTCTTCAATTATCGATGAGGGATTTTTAAGAAGTGAGGAAAGTGTAAACGCAGAGAAACTATTCAATTTTATTACCGTTTTAAAAGAAATATCAAATGGAAGTTTTGACTGCAAATCTAAATTCATGACAAGAATTTTATGCAGTCAATGGTCCAAATTTGAAAACCTATTTATGTCTATTGTTTTATTAGATTTATTTCTTGTTATATCTCCCATTTCAAAATATTTACAAAGTAAAACCATTGACTATTACAGCCTGGAACTTGGTAGAGAAGCTGCTTCAACAAGTAGGAGATAAAAGGAGTGATAAACACTTTCAGGCTCTGTATTCAAAAACAAAATATTATGCAAGATAACAAGATAAAATTAGAAGATAACAGTATTGGTGTATAAGTAGAATTAGATTTCAAGGAAAAAAAGAACTTCAAAGAAAAAGGTAATGCCTGGTGAAAAATCAATAGATGAAGCTCCTGGAATCTCAACTGCTCAAAACTATAAATTAGTCTTTTTCAGTGTTTTAGATTGTGCCAGGACAAGTATCGAAGAAAGATTTAGTCCAAACAAAGAAATTTTAGAAGATTGTTCCTGGTTAGACCCAAAGAAATTTAATGAAATCGTATTGATAGTTTTCCTACGGAAGTCCTTTGTAGTATTTCTAAACTTTGTAAAGTTGAAAGAAGTCAGTTATTGATAGAGCTGAAACAGTTTGCAGATCAGTATGAAAGTTTTACAATGGCTGAAAAAACTAACATTAAAAAAAAAACAAGACAATCTAAATGGAGCAGAAGAGATCCTGTGAATTTGGCGATGTATTATAGAATCTGAATTTGAAGAAGACAAAAATCTATATGGTTACTGCTCTGATAATAAACAATGTTTTCGGTGTTTATCATGCGCTTTTTTTGTTGTTTTTGAACTCTCACAATCTGGATTGTTTACCAACCTATATGTAGCTCACAAGTTTGTACTAACCATGCCTTGTACACAAGTCACCTGTGAAAAGGTATTTTCTAAACTTAAAATAGTTAAAAATCGACTTAGATCTACTTTAAGCCAAGACCTTATGTCTAATCTTTTCATGAATGTAGAAAGAGGTTTATTTTATAACTTGGATAAAGATGTTATTATAGATGAAGTAGCCAGGACCAGTGAAGAGCTGGCCAAAAAGCTGTTAGATTAGTAAACAATCTTTCACTATTACATAACCTTTCTTAGTTTGCTGTGTCTGTACTCTGTACCAAGGTATTGTACTTTGAGCAGGGTTTCTTTTTGTTATAAAATATATTCTACAATTTGTAACAATTAAATCACAATTAAAGTGGACATTGTTTTTCTTTTCAATATGCTTGGGTTTTTGTTACCATTGTGACTTGTGATCCCTTGCTAATATTTAAACCAATATTAGGAGGGTATTACAGTGAAGTTTAGACTATTATTAGGAAATTTCGGCAGGTGTGATTTGGTTGCTTTAAGAGCCTAAGCATTAGTAAGGCTAAAGGCTTACCCAGAGTAAGAATAAATCTCATCATCATCTGTCTGTCACATACATCTATCTGTCATCTCATACAATATCAAATAAATCTAATACATACATCTCTAATATATAATATATGTATATATGTATATATGTAATATAATAATAATAATAATAATAATAATATATATACTATATATGTATAAATAACTCTATATATTTATATATTTCCTACAAAAATAAAAAGCATGTTATCATTGCAATATATCTATATATATTTTGTAACAATATATAAATATTTTATATAATTTTTACAGGATAAATCATGGGTTGCGATGTTAAAAAACTAATGTTTTATTAATTTTCCAAGCTTTCTGGGTTGGAACGATCTTCTAATCTTTATGCACATTAATTTCACTTTTGAAAATGATAATAGAGATCTTTTCCTAACTACTATTTTAATTTAAAAATAAAAATAAATTTTGTTAAAAAGCTGATTCATATTATTTATATATATTTTAGTAATTGTTAATTTTACACAATACTCGCATTTTTTTTAATAACACCGATAAAAGATCTATTAAATTAATTAACACTGTACATGCGATGGGGTGTTATAGGCAATAATTGTTGTTTATTCTTTCTACGAAATTTCTTAGGACTCATCAGCCTTCTATTGACCGTTATAATGCTTAGTGCAGGAGAGTAAAAATGCTTAGTACAGAGCTGTCAAAATGCTTAGGGCAGGGCAGCAAAAATGCTTAGTGCAGGGCAGCAAAAATGCTTGGTACAGGGCCGTCAAAATGCTTGGTGCAGGGCAGTGAAAATGCTCATTACAGGGCTGTAAAAATGCTGAGTGCAGGGCAGTAAAAAATGCTTAGTGCAGGGCCGTAATAATGCTTGGTACAGGGCAGTAAAAATGCTTACTAAAGGCCGCCAAAATGCTTAGTGCAGGGCCGTAAAAATATTTCGTTAACAGGGATGAGAATAAAAAGCACAAGATAAAATTTTTGCAAGCAAGGAGCCACCTTTACCTTAAAGATTCGCAATCAACGGGAAAATCCTCAGAACAAAAAAAAATTTTTTTTGTAATTAGAATTTTGCCTTATGATATCTTCATATAATAATAATAAAATAATAATATCAATAATAATAATAATAATAATAATATAATAATAATAATAATAATAATAATAATAATAATAATAATAATAATAATAATAATAATAATAATAATAATAATAATAATAATAATAATAATAATCCCTTGTTAACGAACTTGTTAGCAAGACTACATTGTTTTCAAATCTATTTGCAACACGCGAGTGAAGAATTTAAAAATGATAAAAAAATGGAGAATATGTCTATCGTGAAAAAAATTATTTGTTGAGGATTTGGTCGAGAGAGAGAGAGGATATGGATTTGGTATTATTATTTTTATTATTATTATTATTATTATTATTATTATTATTATTATTATTATTATTATTATTATTATTATTATTATTATTATTATTATTATTATTATTATTATTATTATTATTATTATTAAATTTTGAAGTACTGTTCATAATTACTTGAAAATTATACATCTATTTTGCTCGGCTTTCAGCGACGAATTTTGTGAGAAGCTCAAAAAGTCATAAACAGTGAATTAAAATACTACTAAAAAATTTAATGAATAAATTATGATTTTATCTTAAATAATATTAAATAATAGATATAAAAATAATAAAGAATTAATAAAATAAACTTAATAAAGCTCAGAAATAAAGAAGAAAAACAATAACTAAATTATTTTAGTTGACCATAAAATTCCTTTAGATCAGAGAAAACCAAAATAAAAGCCGTAACTCAAATAAATGAAATGACCAAAAATTGGGTCAATAACAGGATAGAACTTTAGTTTTATAATGATTTAAAAAAGATTTTATATACTAAAAAGTGGAGAAAAATAAACTACATTATATAAAAATAACGATCATTGAAAATAATACCTAAAAGTACTTCTTTAATTCGATTTTGTACGATAAATGAGTGCTTAATTAAAAAAAATGCTTAGTAAAAAAATTAGAAAGCACGTAAGTGAAAAATTTAAATAAAAGGTAGACTAATCTATTCTATTTTATTTAAGATTCCATACATATTTTTTTAAAAATATCTATCTATCTATCTATCTATCTATCTATCTATCTATCTATCTATCTATCTATCTATCTATCTATCTATATCTATCTATATATATATATATATATATATATATATATATCTTATATATATATATATATATATATATATATATATATATATATATATATATATATATATATATATATATATATATATATATATATATATATATATATAT
>JABUQX010065311.1:12500-27500 GCA_015478945.1 Trachelipus rathkii | reverse complement strand
TCCGACTCCGGCTCTGACTAAGGTTTCTGCACTATTTTAAAATTGTTCAGCACGTCTTCTAGTAATAAATTTTCAAATAAAAAAATATTTTTCAAAAAAAATTTCATACTCCGGCTCCGATTCAGCTTCATTGTGTTCCAGATCCGGATCCGGATCCAACTAAGGATTCTGCATTATTTGAAAATTGTTCAGCACGTCTTCTGACAATATATTTTTCACCTAAAAAATATTTCCTGAAAAAATTTATACCCAAGATCGGCTCCGGCTCCGGCTCCGGCTCCGGATCCAGCCCGGCTCCGGATCCGACTAAGGTTTCTGCACTATGTGAAAATTGTTTAACACGTCTTCTGGCAATAAATTTTTCACCTAAAAAATATTTTTCGAAAAAATTTCATACTGTGGCTCCGGCTATGACTTCGACTCCGCTCCGACTCCAGCTCCGGACCGGATCCGACTAAGATTCTGCACTATTTGAAAATTGTCAGTACGTTTCTTTCAATAAATTTTTCACCAAAAAAATATTTCTTGAAAAAATTCATACCCAGCTCCGGCTCCGGCTCCGACTCCGGCTCCGGCTCCGGCTCCGGCTCCGGCCCCAACTAAAGTTTCTGCACTATTTAAAATTGTTCAGTACGTTTTCTGGCAAACTTTTCACCGAAAAAAATATTTTCTTGGAAAAAAATTCATACTCCGGCATTTTGAACTATCCGGCATACGAACTCCGACCATCCGACTCCAGAACCGGCTGATCCGTAACTAATGATTCTGTACTATTTGAAAATCGTTAGTACGTCTTCTGACAATACATTTTTCACCTAAAAAAAATTCCCTGAAAAAAATTAATACCCAAGATCCGGCTCCTCTTCGGCTCCGGCTCCGACTACCGGATCCGACTAAGGATTCTGCACCTATTTGTAAATTATTCAGCACGTCTTCTGGGCAATTAAATTTTTCACCTAAAAAAATATTTATGAAAAATTCATACCCAGGATCGATTCCGACTCCGGCTTCGCTCCGATCTACTAAGTTTCTGACTATTGAAAAACTGCTTCAGCACGTTTTCTGACATTAAATTTAAAATCATGTTTAAAAAATAATTCTTGAAAAAATTCGATACCCAGGCATCCGGCTTCGCCTCTTGGCTTCTGGCTCCAGCTCTGCTCCGACTTCGACTTTGGCTCCGGATGCCGACCCTTTTCCTCTTCATTTTGAACGTGTCGACATTTGACTATTAAATTTTTTTCATATTTCTATTATCAGATATCCTTTTTACTTTATTATTGAAAACTTAAAGAATAACTATAGTGTAGACCGCGAAGATATCAAGAATCGGGGTCTCTCGGCCTGCCTGGGGACGACGGGTGGGACTATGTCCCCCCATCTGTCCCCCGTCGGCTCAAGCCCCCTAAAAATTTAAGTTAAATTTGAAAAATGCGAAAAACGCCTCCTAATTTACACGTGCATATTTATATATTATATATATATATATATAATATTATATATATATATCTATATATATAATGAAAGTACAATACTAGTAGTATATATATTATATTAGATATTAAAGTATATATATACTAATATATATATACGGTATATATACTATATATAATATTATATATACTAAATATAATATAGTAGTATTTGAAACAATCATTATTTGATATATATTACTGTTAAATAAAATTATATTAACGTATTAAACCATGACATATATACGTATATTTATAAATATATATACTGAATATTATAAATACTCATAACAAATAATACCACTTACTATATATTTAATTAAAAATATTAGAATATTATATATTGAAAAAAATAAGAATGCTGTACCAATTTCGCATGCTGTCGACTATCACTATCTATGGATCTATTAACGATGTTAAATAATGTCGGACGATTTTAATATAAGATATAAGTTGCTCGACAATACACAATAAAATATCTTTGTGATTTATATTGAAAAAAAATAAGTAAACAGTTTATAAGAATTTAAAAAAAAAAGAGAAGAGAGAGGAGAGAAGAGAGAGAGAAGAGAGAGAGAGAGAGAGGAGAGAGAGAAAAGTATAAATGAGTTAGTGGCCGGTTATACACCGCAATCCTTTGCTATCACACAAGCACAAACAAATAATGGCGTCCGCGGTCCGACTTTTACTAGAATGTGACTATGTAGAGTATATATGACGTCATCATAATTATTTTTTTTAACTATATTGATTATATTTTTACAAAGCTGGCAATAAGTCTTTTAAATTATGTTTTTTACTTATTTATTAATAAAAAGAAATTAATCTTAAGCATTACATTTTTTAATTCGTGGGAGGGTTTGGGAGTAGAGGGGGTAGGGGAAAGGAAATCATATATCTTTGCCAAATTATGGGATTTAATAATATAATAATTAAATAATATAATTATATTAATAATAATCTATATATATAATATATTCAATATAATATAATCAATTAATAGATAAACGAATACTAAAAATTTTGATATGTAATTTTATGATACATAATATGAAATAATGCATATCAAATAGTCTTTAGACTAAAAAACAATATTGTATTTATATCTATATATTAATTATTAATTATATATAGTATTATATCAATTATATATATCTCTATATATATCTTATATCTATCTTCTCAAACTATATTTATAGATAGGCTATTATATCATTATATTATATCTTATATCTTATATATATTATCTATACATATCTTATCTATATATTCTATCTAATATTATATATATATATATCTTATTTATTATATTTATATATATCTCTATTATTATATTATTCAATATATTATATATTATATATATACTTATTATTACTATTTTCTCTATTTTTCTTATGCCCGACGTCTGGATTAGCCGTCATAGGGTGTATTCATTCTCTTTACCAAAACTAATTATACTTCTGCTGTACATGTTAAAACGGAATACATTTGCTGGATATGCTGGCTCTCCAATGCTGGTCCCTGGAAATGTAAAAATATATAATATTATCTTATATTATATTACTTAACTATTATTAATATATTATATTTATTATATATAATCTTATATATTTCATATTTTTATTAATATTAATTTATCTATAATATTCTATTTATATTATCATATAACTACAAATAGTCTTACATGCGAATATGGAATACATTTTTTGGAAATCCTGTGTATAACATTTTCACATAGATAGAAATATATCGTAAATAAATAAAAAATAAATTATTTGTTAATTAATTATTAGTATATTTCATCTATATAATTAGTGCCTATTTCAGAGCCTTTTTTATTGGTTTCTCGATAATATAAATAGACTAAATAGACTTACTATTAAATTTTGCTTTTTATATTATCTCGGCAAACTAAGGTGGGCTCTGTAAGGCCTCCGGGAATCATTACGGGGGGATCGTTTCGCTATTAACTACCGTATCAGGGTGAGGTGCGGAGGAACCCCTCGTCGACCACCCAAATAACTAAGAGCGGGGGTTCCTCGGAGACCCTCCCCGGAGGGGGGAATTTGTCCTACCCCGTAGTTCCCCGGATAAGGCTCGAGAGACCCCTTGCACTCTGCCATCGGTACGGTATATCCTCTTTCTTTCGTACCCTTGGGGGTTTCTTATATGTTATATTATAAATAGAATTACTGTGGATTTTTAAGAAAGTTATTTTATTTATTTTAATCGAGTAAAAATGGTGTGAATCGCTGATCTTCTACATCATATTACTATTCATACTTATTTAAACAATAATTTCTTTTTTTTTTTCTCTTTTTTTTTTTTTACATATCTCCCTATGTGATCTTTATTATCCCATGGATTTCCAAAAATGTGTATTCACTTCTTTGCCTGATATGCTCATTGTTATGTTTTCTCTGACTGATATATTTACCCCTGGTAATTTACTGGCCGACGGCTGCCTCTGATTATTTTGACTCTACGCCTTCTCTCACTCGATACCTATCCTTGTACCCATATTATGGGTTTATTTTATTTTATTTGAGGAGTATAGGGGGTGATTATATATATATAGTTAGTTATCTCATATATCCCCTAGGGGTATCGATATTTCGATATATTTTCTTAAGCCGTTTTCAACGAGCGCTGAATTTATTTTCCGTGACTGAGCTGAAGTTCTCACTACTTACTCTATATCATATAGGCACCTTTTCCCGCTTCTACTCCGCCTACTATTAGAGAGCTTTTCTTGTTGTTTTCGCTTTTCCTCTTCTTTACGCCTCCTCATCTTTCTCTGCGAGCTCAAAATGGATATTCCAGCATTTCAGCAATGTATTGGGCTCCTTTTCCGTGGTGCTGGTTGTGAGGTTTGAAGTATTATGGGATTCGTGGGCATTCTGTGTGAGAGCGCTGACGCTATAGAGAGGTTTATATCCAGGCTGTACGTCTTTATTCTCATATTAACCACACTAGGACAAATGCTAGTGTGCATGATATGGAGGTGGCAAGTGTCCCTTTCTGGCGTGCTAGACCATGCCGTCACTCCGTACCATTGACCATGCGGCTAAACCTATTAGGAAATCAACGAAAAAAAAAATTCTTATAATTATATATATCTATACGTATTACCGTAGTGTATGAGCCCCATCTCTTAGCCTTATTATTTTTATACGTTATTTTATTATATGTATCAACTTCTATCGATTCTTTGCACAATTACGCTTGACTAGCACCTGTATATGTGTTTTTTTTTGGTTCCCATATATATATATATAACTTTTTTTTCTTTAGCTTTTTTTCATTTATTATGCCATCCACATACTATTAGTACGTTCATTTAGCATTTTTGTCGCTATTTGAGCCTATGCGCTCTCATTTACTCTTTTATCGTACCTACCTTATATAACTTTACTCAGAGTGTGGTCTCCGCTTTGTGTGTGTGGTGTCTTTCTCTTATTTCTGCTTTTGTGTTAAGGCAGTGCTCTGCCCACCCTTGCGCTATGGTTGTTCTTGTCGTTTTTATTTACCTAACTTTTCCTGCCCATCCTTTTCTTCCATCTAAGTCTCTCGGTGCATAGCTTATTTTTTCAACCGAGCTTGGTCGGTGTTGACTACTCGCCAGATTTATAAGATCACACTTAACCTCTGCCGCGAGAATCTCTTATCCACAGGTGATGGAGTGTGCACAGGACGCAAAGCTTTTGATTTCTCTGTTGATGAGATATAATTCGCCATGATTAAACTACTAGATAGTTGTTATTATGTACAGAACATTTTCCACGAGGAATGCGAAGATTTTCTTCGTGTTAGGTTTCGCGCCCGTCCTGGTCTCTATAGGAGGTAACAAACCGAGCCTCAGGGAGCCGTTGGGAGCTGATACTTAGCCTGGGAGCTTCACTCCATATCCATCTTTCACCACACACACACTGTCGTGTTCGGGACGGAGCAGCATTTATTGCTCCGTACCGCTGCATATCGAAGCGCCGGTCGTCGTAGGTGGTGGGTAGGTTCACTGCTTATGTCGCTGATCTAAGCCTCTAACCATTTTTTCCTCTGATCAGACTTGGCTGCGGTCCATCTTACTAGAAGAGAAGATATGAAACGACGTCATTGACATAGGCGTCTGCATAGATCAGACGGGACTCACAGATGATGCGGAACATGGTAATCTGCGCACAGTTTATATAGTTCTTTTTGGCCTTTGACTCGACTCCGGCACTGTCAGATACGACCTAGTTGGTGTAGTCCGAACCACATTAAAGCAGTCCTCTCTCTCAGGTCCATGATAGTGCGAGTAATCTATTACTCACTATCATAGTGTGCGGATGATAACACGTTGTATATGCGCCTGTTACAGTGTTAACTGTAGATATGAGGAAAACACTCTCGGCAGTCTAAACAGAAGTCCCACATATCGCTTAAACTTGGTAGAGGCCGCCTATGATACTCGTGTGATGTGAGGTTTCCACAACAATATATATAATTTTGTTTTTAACTGATTAACGCCAGGACTGCTTCTTTATTGTCCACCGATAGGTAGGGATCACCGAGTATGATTTACCAGTCCGAAAGAACTTAGTACCGTTCTGGTTCCATGTTATCGGATTATGGTCGTTTTTAGAGAGTTTGAGTATTTGGGGAGAGTTGACGTTAGTTAGACTTACAGATTTTCTACAGGTTGAGGCGCACCCCTCTCCCTCGGCTAAAGTCCTATCTGTTTCATACTCAAGTTCTGCCAAGAATACTGAATCTTTTGACCAGTATTAAGAAACTAGAGGCAATTCCTAAGAAGTAAGCCTTGGTCTTCTGGTGTCTCAGTCCTATGGGCAGTAACGTAAATTTCGTATAATGTGATTTGACATCGACATGTGTAAGGGCGTCGTGCGCGTTGTGCCGCTCTGCTTTTTTCTGAGCACTGAGTGGAACCATTGTGAGGATGACTCGATCGAGACATCAATACGTTTGAGAGTGTACTGTGGGGCCGGGGCTTCAGTTCATTGGTATGCGCATCGATTCCTCCTCAAACATTTCACTCTCTGGTTTTCTCTTGCGATGTTTGCTGGCCCCCTTTGGCTGGCAGTGTTGGCTTGGGGAGGAACGCCACCGGTCCACCGCCTTCCTAACGTTCATAGATTTTCAGGGAGTCCATGCACACGATCAAATGAAATCACAGGCAAAGGCATAGGAAAACTGAGAGGAGAAGGAGGAGGAAGAAGGAAAGCCAGAAATCGTCCAGGTTGGTAGAGGAAAATAGAGACCTTTTTTGGCCTTTCAGTTGGAGAATAGCAACAGAACGTCAGGTCTCGAGATCTAAGCAGAGGAGGGAGGAAAGGTGTCATGGATTATGGATATTAAGAGGTCTTTCCTCTGCGGATGAAATATTTTTCAGTAGGAAGAACCTAGAAAGGTTAAGCCGCCCTTTTCGTTTGATGAAAGCCCGCTTTGCTCGTCGAAGAGTATCCCTGCTCCATATTTCGTATTTTCCTAGCTGAACCTCCTGAAGAATATTACGCCATCTCTAGTTATCAGGTAGAACGAGTAATTTTTTGGTTGACACTCCCGATTCCATAATCGCGACTGTGTCTCTAGCGCAGGAGCTGCGCGCATGTATGAACAATGTCTGACTTGGATCCTCGGTAGTGTACAATGGCTAGGCGATCTATGAGATGTATGCGACAGATTTCGCTCGAGATAGGTACATGCGAAGCTTGTATCATAATTATTCAACTTCTGCAGTGCACTACGTCGTTATCTCTCCTCATAAATTGTTCTTCTAAACGTCCTTTGCCTTTTTCGCTAACGGGCCGACCTAAATCAAAACGATAGATCTTCAGCGCTTGGTCTTCATTCACATGGGCAGATATAACCATGAAGCGTCAACGATATGTAGAGTCATGAGTCAGTATCTATAGTGCTCTCTCCGATTTTGAGCTACATTGTTTTATGTCATGTAGACATCGACATCGGCAGCGTGGCAATCCCTCAATCGGTCTTCGGGTTATGAACGATTAGGTGGCAGAAAAACGCGTAGAGCGGGCATCGAGAGCACTTGTTGGACTGAGAATTAATTGTATTTGTATATAATCTCTTAAGAGATATAAAGGTGGTCTCCTATGTCGCTTTTATTGTGTGTTGTCAGATTTACCATTAGGAGCGCAAGTGGATGTTCTTTATAGAGAAATGAGTGACGTATGCTGGGTGTATACTATTAGGTCAATTGGGGTGTTCAAGAACAGGTTGGCTTGTCGCTGACATCCCCGGAAAGGTTGTTGTGGTGTTTTCTATCTCAACTTCCAGAAAATATTGGCTCTGTCTTGAGTCATATGCACTGAATGCTTGTTTCGGCTCCTCGCTCCCGCGACGCGGGTTTAATTTTATTCATCATTGAGAGGACCCAACCCCATGGCTTCTAGCTGTTTTGTGTACACTTGATATATCCCCTCAAACTCTCGCACGTTGCATGGTATACTTTGTTTTTGATGACGGAGTATATTACGAGCTTCTGGAGAGAGTTGTTGTTATACTTCATTAGTAAATATATGTTAAATAGAAATAGTGTAGCATAGGGCCCTGTATTTAGGTATTCTTAACGGTATTCTATTATTCAGTCATACTTATTTTGTTAAGGTCTTAGGCCTTTACTATCTCATTACCTTTCTTTCATTGAGTTAGGTTAGGGTATATACTGGCCTATAGAGGCTACTTTATTTATTATTCCCTTAAGAACTCAGTACCTCTATATAGGCTTTTTCCTTGCCGCGGTGATAACCTTTTTATTATTCTTCCCTACGGATTATCAATTCACTTATTATTTTTATTTTCATGGTATTCTTACTTAATTATTTTTCCGTATCTTCTATAATATTATATTCTAATTATATATATATTCTTTCTATATTATAATATATATATCATATATTTTATTCATAATACAGGATTTTTTAGCTTTGACTGTGAAGTCTGGTACAATCCTATGACGATATATCAACATTCAAAGATAAGTCGAAGAAGGACTGCTAGAACGGAGGTAAATATTAAGTTGTGCGCCTTTCATGTGAGGCTGGGCGTAACTTAACTGCGCGTGGGTGCGTTAGTCGGTGGAAAAGGAAGGTATGAGGTCTGGGCTTCGACCGTCGTAACTTGTTGGCTGTTTGGGCATTGTACTGTGGGCTGCTGCGAGGTTGGTTCAAAGAGCTAGTATTCTTCAGTTAATTAACGGATGACTATAACTTCTCTTCATGGTGTGTCCCTCGTCTCGGCGTACCGTGCTCCGTTCTCTCTGTAGTGATTCGAGTTGATTATAATATATTATTTGATTACGCTGTTGCCGGGACGCCGCCTGGTGTTTGGGTACCGAGGGTAGCATACGGTGGGGTGCTTAAGCGCGCCTGGCGGGTGATTTTCCTGTCATTGGTGAGGTGGATATATTAGGTATTGTGAGTTACATACTCATGGGCTGAGGGTGCTTCTTGAGTAACTTACTATACTTACAGTGCGGTGTTACTAGCAGGTCTGATGTCTTAGGGTTGAGATTATTCTGTTGTGGGTTAATACATTATATTGAGTCGGTGAGGGGAGTCGTCTAAGGTACTTTTTATTCTCAGCTCAGTTATGGTTGATTTTATCCCTATTTACCCTTTTCTTTTATACGCTGCTTGTCCGTATTATCTACATCTTATTGGGTAGACCGCGGTCAAGGTAGAGCCTGACGACCACTACCGAACAAGTGGGGTGCGGATCATGAGCATTCACCCTTTTCCACAACAATGTTAAATTTAACTATAATTAAATTTGAATATTTTATTTCTCATATGGAGCGTATCTGTAATTAATTGATTTGGTATCTCCTCACTAATTAGGTCCTCAAAAAGTTATACATTATTCAACGGTTGTGTTTATTCTCAATGACTTATATAATCATAAATAATCTACTTTGAAAATAATAGTTTGAAAATTCAAGCTACCATAGATTTAAGTTTAGAGCATGTGTTGATTCATTATAGGGTCATAAGTGATTCATTTAGAGACTGCCACGTTTGTTTTTTTTTATATTTTTATAATTTCATTTATGTGTGTTCGTGACTTTCTGGTAATTTTCTCTTAGAGAAAAAAAAAAACTTTGTTTTTGTGTCTTGGTGTTTCATTTAGTTTTATTGTACTTATTTTATTTATTTTTTATATCTTTCTCTAGATTATTCTTTTGAGATTCGTCTTGTAACTGGTTCTTTCCTTGTTTGGACTATATGTCTTATGATCAAAGCTCTTTTTGTTTAGAGTTACTGATATAATATTCATTCGCTTCTTTTCATATCAGTATGAAGGGACTTTACGGTAACGTAATAATGAAAGAAAATAAACATGTTTACATAATGTTCTTTCATACATTTTGTGTTTACGCTCCCCTAACATAAATCATTTAGTAGAGTTAGGGACCATTGGCTGCTCTTCCGAACTCCATTCAGATGGAGCCCTAGCTCTGATAGACTCTCCTCGAATATCAATATATACTAATATTATTAAAATATATTTTAAAAGATTTATCATAATATATATTAGCTTATATTTCTATTTTCTAATTTGAAGTATAATTATTAAGTGTACAAATATAAAAATTAATATAATTTTAATACTTAAAAAACTTTTTATCAACATTTTTAATAATAAATTCCAATAGAGATATAATACGATATAAAAAAAACACATAAAATATATCTCAGATCACTATCACGCACTACACTCTCTCGCACTCCCCAAAGGTCAGTAGAGATATAGATTTGAGAGGGTGAGATTATTTTTCTTGTTGAGTAAGCTCCTCGTACTGATCCGGATCCATATAAGAGTCACTATACGGCTTATATATTTAGATACCGTTGGCTAATAGACGAAATATATATATAAATATATTATATAATTAATATATATTATATATTATATATATATATATATAATACTCTACTTTATTTTTAATACTTTTTACTTATTTTTATTTGGAGTTACCATTATATGCCACCGTAACGTAGGTATTATATTATTTATATTATGTTTCATTTAATATTGGTCGGAAGTATTATTAGACTCTTTTTCACATCTATATTAGCCCCTTCGCGCGCGTACATCCGAAATTCTGCGTATGGTTCCCATTGTAAGCACATGTTCGCTATTGTGATACTATTTTGCGTATTCTTTTTCTTTGTCCCTGCCCATTGTGGCTCGCTATATCATTTGCTTTTTTCAGTGGAATTATGAGTTCCATTTTCGATTGGTCTTGTGTTGCTTTCTTGTTTCTTGCAGGTTATGTCTGAAATGGTTTTTTATTGTTTCTCTTGGAATAACAATTTTGACCTCACGTGTGGCTTTCATAACACGGAGTACCCCTGTCCATTGGGTTTAGCCTTTGTATTTAATTTTACAGTCCATAGCTCTAGGGAGTGTGGGGTATCTATACTATTGGTTTCTTTTATTGTATTCTTCCTTTGAGTAGCTTTTTATACCCTATTTAAACATAGTTATACTATATATGATTATTTTTACTTTATACTTACCGTATCTATAATATTAATATATATATATATATATATATATATCTACTGTCGCTTCCATCCCTGCCCCTTTACTGGAGCTCCTGCTTAAAGCAAGCGGAGTCCTCAACTTCTCTTTAATTGGTGCAAGAAGAGGCTCGAATATAGAGGCTTAACTGGAAAAGGCCATATTTCATTTTTTTTGCATATGCTTTGGTTGTTCGAAATGCTCTTTTAGTTAGGAATTATTGATGTATAACTAATAAAATACTTTTATGCATCTACAATCAGCTATACACCGCAGTAATCAGGTAATACATTTTTTGGTTAAGTTTGCTCTTGGCCTATATTTTTGATGTATATTAGAATGAGATAGAAATATAAATAAAGAGGTGTGTGTTAATTAGTTAGAGTACACTAATCGAGGAGGATGAGCCTATTTGTTATACCTCCTATGCGGTAGAGCTCCATGAAATAACGGCTCTTTTTTTCTTTTAACTTACTATGACAATTATTACCACGCAGGTATTGCTTTTTTTTTTTGTTGTGCTTTGATCCCTCTGCGGGATTGATCTCTTCGATGGGCAGCGCAGTTCGGACGTCCCTCATCGGTGCCTTTTCTCGGCGGGTGGAATACTCGCGGTAGGACTACGAAGTTTCCCCCCCTCCATTACGTCGGTCGGAACTCTAACGCTCTGTTGGTTATGTTCGTGGTGATGTACGCCGGGGGTTCCTCCGCCCTTTCTCCTACGGAAGTAATTGGAAAATACTATTCCCCCCCCTGTGTATATTCTCCTGTGCGGCTATCGAGACTTCCTACATTATGTCCCTCTCGTGTCATATCCTTTACCCAATAATATATATATATACTATGTTTCCTATTATCTCCTAAAATAAAAAAAATATTAGTCAATTTGTTTCATTCTTATTGTCATAATTTCACTTATTTATGTCATTTCTACCATCTTTTTGCTTATATTAAATTTATTTGTACAACGGATGTCTCAAGAGCTAGAGTTGTATTTCCATTTGTTGACTCGCTACGCTATCTTTTACGTGTTTGTATTTACTAGTACTATGGGAATTGTGTTGGTCGTTTCTTTTTTGTCGATCATTTCCTCGCTACTATACCGTATATATGCTTTATCATGTTTGTTTTTTCTTGTTTAGTGCATTCCAATACAATTTATTTTGTTTTCGCCTGATATTCTTATCTTGTAGCGTGTTTGTGAAGAATACTCCTAGTTATGAGGTGTAGTCTTTGTTATATAACTCTTAACAAGTTGTATGGCTTCTTATGAGATCTCTCTCAATTTTTATTTGGAGGGCTCTATATATATATATACTGCTATTATATTTGGTCTTTTATGTGCTACGTATTTTAAATCCCTATATGTGGGGATAAGCGTGTCTGTCCTCTACTGCATTATTCATCTATTTTTTACCCTGTCTGTGTACCGCTGGTTGGCGTGGCCATCTTTTCGTCTCGGGCTCTACAGTATCTCTTTATTGCCTCTCTCATGGTTTATGGCGTCACTCAGCTCGGAGCCGGTCAACTTTGAATGTTCTTTCTGGTGATTGTTAACGAATCCTCTCCTTTTTTTCTCTATTTTTAACATCGGATATATATCTATTATGTTGAATTATACCTGTGGCTAGCGCACTTAGTTGGGTAAATAGTGGTTAGGGTGCCGGATATAACTTGGTTAGTATCTTCGTGTCTTCCTTCATTGAATAGATTCAGGTGATCCCTCGATTTTCAATGCTGTTAGAGCTCTTTTTTGGGCCCTTATCAGTTAGTGCTCTTTTAGTCGTCTCTGTAAATATAAATTTGTGTATATCGTTCTACATATTAAATAGTACTCTTGTGAGTATCTTTGATTCCATGTATTATTTGAATATCTTGAGGTGCCATTTTTTCGAGAGTGTGTTTGTTCTCTATTTGTTCTTGGGCCCTTATAAATTGTGCTTGTTGTATTCTTCTTGAATATTATAATACTGTGAACAGCTTTTAGTGTGTCCTGTTGTTCTAACAGAATTGTTTATTAAATGTCATTCACTATACTCGAGCCGCTATTCTATAGGTACTACGTATTTTTTATTTACAGTTTTCAATCTATTATTTTTTTATATATATGCTCTATTTAGCTTTTACTATTATTGATGTCTTGCTTTTAGTACTGTTAATTAATAATTTACGTTATTATACGTGTGTTTCTCTTAATATATCTTTATATAGTTATAGATACTTATTTCTGAGTTCACTCTTTATGGAACCTGAGATATAAGTTATTATTTTATTGTTTAGTAGTGGCTTAATATTATGGGCTCAGTTTTGTTTTTCGACCCTATTATGACAAAGTAGGACCAAGCTCTTTGTCATCTTTCATATAACAACAATATTGCTACCTTTGTGATATTGTGGTAATCTACATTTTTTTTTCTGAAATAATGCAGTGTGAAATTTTAGTTTCGGAATAATTGAAAAAAAAATCTCAAAAGCTTACAATAGCTACAGGGAAAAGGAATACATTTTTGGAATGCTGGCAAAAATTTTAGTTAAAAAAAAAAATAAATAATCAAAAAAATTTGTTAATTAGTTCATGAGTTTAATATGATCGGAGGAAGCCTATTTCATCTCTTATGGGAGCATAAACATAACTCTTTTTTTTTATAACTATAATGATATACCTTCCAAGGGCTATTAACCTCTGCACGATCCTGGCAGAGTTGGGGTCTCTCTCGGCCCTTTTTTTCCGGGGAATCTTTACCGGGTGTAGGATCTAATTGCCCCCCTCCGGGGAGGGTCTCCGGAACCCCGCTCTCTTTTGGGTATTTTCGGTCGGTGTCACGGGGGGTTCCTCTGCCCTCCCCTACGGGGTTATGGAAAACTCCCCCACTCTCGCTGTCCGTCTCGTTCCGGTCTTCTCTGGTCCCCCTATCCATTTGCCGTGTAATTTACTTCCTTTTACAAATAATTTATTAATATACTTATGTCTCCACATAATTAAAAATACCCAAAAAAAAAAAATAGCCATATTCATTTTATTTTATTTATTTATTTATTTATTTTTTACATTTTCCTAACTAAAATTTTACATAGTTCTTCCAAAAATGTATCCTTCTTTCTGCTGTAGTCTAATTGTACCTGTTTTGCAGATATGATTTTTTTTTTTTTTTAACATTTCCCTACTAACATGTTACCAGGATCTCCAACAATGTTATCTCTTTTTTCCCTGTATCTTATTGTAGGTTTTGAAGTATCCTGAGTTTGCTTAGTTTTACAACCAAAAAGTTTGGTTTTAAACCAATTATAAAACCATATATATATATTTATCTTATCTCTATATATATCCCTATCTATATCCTCATATCCTCTATATTATTTTTATATATATACTTCCCTATATATATATATATATATAATATCTATAATATATATTATATATATATATATTATATATCCCATTATGAATAGAGTTCCATTTCAACTGTTGTGTCTTTTTTTTGGGCCCTTATATTTGTGCTTTTGTCTTTTGAAAATAAAATTGGAATAGTTGCTTACAAATATATTTGGTAATCCCATGTATGAATAGAGTTCCATTCAACGGTGTGCCGTCGTCTTTTTTTTGGGCCTTTTATATTGCCTGCTTTTAGTTCTTTGAAAATAAATTAAACTAGTGCTACAAATGTTTAATTTTATACAAGCATATATATAATATATATATATATACTATATTATATATTTTCATATTATATCATAATTTTATATTATTTATATATATATATTCATAATATAATATATATAATATTACTATATTTTTATATATATTTATATATATATAATATATATATATATATATATATATTATATAATATATATAACGTATTATAATCAGCCTTTAGAAAGAGGGAACAACCCTTATCTTCAACACACCACAGAGAGTGAGAGAGACAAATACAATTTTTTGAATGCTGGGTGAAATTTTTTAGTTCGGAAAATGTGA
>JABUQX010065311.1:0-5000 GCA_015478945.1 Trachelipus rathkii | reverse complement strand
CACTCAACTCACTCACTCACTCACCTCACTTCACTCACCATCACTTCACTCACTCACTCACGTCACGTCACTCACTCAACTCACTTCACTCACTTTTTCGTCTTTTGCTCGTCACTCACTCCACTCCTCACTCACATCACTCACTCACGACTCACTCACTCACTCACTCACTCACCACTCACTCACTCACTCACTCACTCACTCACTCACATCACTCACTCACTCACTCACTCACTCACTCACTTCACTCACTTCACTCACTCACTCACTCACTCACTCACTCACTCTACTCACTCATCCTCTTCAACTCACATTCTATTCTCACTCCTCTCCCTCACTACTCACTCCAACTCACTCACTCACTCACTCCCTCACTCACTCACTCACTTTTTTCTCTCACTCACTCACTCACTCACTCAATCACTCACTCCTTCACTCACCTCACTCATCACCACTCACTCACCTCACTCACGGTCACTCCTCACTCAACCTTCACTCACTCACTCACTCACTCACTCTCACTCACTGCACTCACTCACTCACTCACTTCACTACCTCCACTCACTCTCACTCACTCTCACTCACTCATCACTCACTCACTCCTCCACTCACGTCACTCACTCAAAACTCACTCAAACTCACTCACTCACTCCTCACTCACTCACTCACTCACTCTCCTCACTCACTCACTCACTCACCAACCACTCAACTCACTCACTCACTCACTACTCACTCACTCACCGCTCACTCACTCACGATCCTCACTCAACTCACTCACTCACCTCACTCACCACTCACTCACTAACTCAATCACTCACTATAACCCACTCACTCACTCGCTCACTCACTCACTCACTCAACTTAAATTACTCATCACTCACTTTCCCAGTTTCTCACTCACTCACTCACTCACTCACTCCGTTCACTCACGTCTCACTCACTCACGTTCTAGATCATCAAATCCTTTATTTGTCTTTCAAGATTCGCTTTCTGAATAATGAATCAATCTTTGCTTTAGAGGAAGACATTAAGTTAAAAATGAAGAATTAGATATAAAGAGCCTATAAGTCAGAGTTGAGAGAACCCTGAGAAGGGAATCCATGTTAGGGCGAACAACTGGTTAGCGCAACATACCTATAGAAATTAGAAAATCTGACGATCGATTGAGAAAAAATCTTGTGCTCAACATTTAAAGGTACCATATAATTAATTTCTATATTTTGTTTATTATTTTTAACTTAATATCAGTTATTACTTGAATGTATAAACTCCGTACTGCTACTTATTACTATCATTATTATTATTACCTGTTACTTATTATTATTATTATTATTATTATTTATATTATTATGTATTATTTGACTTACTGTATCTTGGACTCAGACTCGAGGACTCAGCCACTTTTTGCAGATTTGACTCTGCCAAATTTAGTAACAAATATGCCTGAAAATCTTTTTGCACTTTTTTTTTTCCTTCCAATTTTTTTTTGTTAAATGGTGTACTACTTGCATGACTTGTACAATATTTAACATGCACAAGAATAAACATGGTAATGACGTGTGCAACAATCCTGTTCTACGCACTTGCTAGGTGTGAAAATATCCGTTTTATGAACAGAACATCCAACATATATAATTAATTCTCAGAAAAACAAAACTGTAAAGATTCAAAATAAGGTTTAAAATCTAGAAATCCATTTTAATGGTAAATAAAATTTATTAAAGACATAAAATGGATGGAATATCTCTGAAAAGCAAAGTATGGCGACGAATAAAAATGTGTTTTATTGCAATTAAGTCCTTGGTGAATGAATTTTAGTATCTTAATTTGAGTGACTCAAAACCAGGTGAATATTCCTTGCAAACAAAGGTCTTACTAATTCACATTTTATTTCTTCTACATGATGCTCATATATACTAGACGCAGTCTGGAATAGAGGACTGAGGCTTAACAATTGATAAAAGACCACTATGCTGATTTGATTTGTCTTGCCATAAGTTGAAATTGCTTATTACTTTAAGGTAGTGCAGGTATTATACATAAGAGAAGAATACTTTGCTGCAGCATCTGCTTCCATCTCATGTCAGTATTATTTTTCCACAAGTCCTGAAATCCAAATTAAATACATTTATCTGACACTCAACTCTGTTTTATGTAAAAAAAATAAGCTGATGACTCTTTTTCCAATGTCATTGACATAGATAGAGAATATTGGTATAAAAATATGTTAGTTTTTAATATAAATATATATAGTAAACTGTATATTGAATTTAGTAGGTCCTTGAAATATAATACTATATCAGTATTAGAATTTTGATTTGAGATGACAATTCACTATTTTAATAAGCACAACTAGTGAATCCACAATCTTTTATAAAACCACCTGTTAACACACACACAGACATTACAGGGAAGAGTTTGACAAAGATGAATTTCTCTAAAAACTTCTGTCGAAGTATTATTTATAGGTGTTATTTTCTTTTCTGGAAGTGGTTTGTTTTTTGTTTTTAAACCTATCAAGTTAGCATTACTTAAGTGCATTTGTAAGTGTTACGGTGTAACATGCACTTATCTAATTATTTGAAGAAAAAATTAAGTATTCAGAGAAGTTTTTCAATCTTCATATACAAGATAAGTCATTGAAGTAGGGAAATAAATCATGGATTTGATATTTATTAAAAAAAAAAATCTCATTAAATCCTTTTTTTTTATTACAATTTTGCACTCTCAGAAATATTTATCCCAAACATTTTGTTTTATTGTTAATGACCCAAGCTTCAGCTTCTGTGAAGTCATTTTTTCTACAACGGAGAGCTCCATCAGTCATTCTAATTCCGTATTTTGCTAATGATCCAGAATTGTGCATTGATTTTGAGAGGAAGTCAAAAATAAATCTATTCCTGACCACGTGATAGATTTATAAAGATGCAATTGAATTCTTCCATCTGATCTCTTAGTTCTTATTTCACAAATATTTTAACACTATTATTCATGAGTTTTTAGGCTTTATCTTTAATATATTTAGCATTTGCATTTGGAGTTAACTATTGGTCAACATATAATATATAAAAGTTTGTGAGGCTTTGTATTTGAATTTCTTCCATTTGTGATGCCCCGAACCCAAGTCCAAGACTTGGTTACTCACTCAGACTCAGCCAAATTCAGCGAAGCCAAACCCAATAAGTATTTCTTTGGCTAAGTATGTACTTGCATACTTTTATAAATTTAACGTGCACAGAACCAACGACGGTCCAAGGGCATGTACAACTAATTTGACTGGTGCAACAGTCCTATTCTATTATACATACAGGTGTATATTACGAATGTTCTTGAAATAAATTAAATTTTCTCAAAGAAATAAAATATGTAGATTTAGAAAAAGGTTGAAGCAAGAATATTTCATAAATGAAGTCACAATAACAAACAAATTTGGTGCAATATTTTACTGATGATAAAAATGTTTTAGAATAAGTCTTGTTGAAGAAATATGGCAGGCATTTGATTGGAGTTTCCTTTAAAAATGTGAATCGAATCACTCCAAATAAAGGACATTAAAGTGTATGTGAAGGCGATTCAATTTGTTCTCATCTATCATGTTCATAACATACTAGACGAATCTTGTGATCAATCACTCAGCGCTAAACAGATGATGCAAAGATTTTATTCTGAATTCAAAAAGTCTCTTCCCAACAAATTGCAATTGTTTTACTATTAATTCCTTCACTTATGTTCTTCTCTTCTCTTCCTTCGCAGTCCTGCTCTCCCTCCTGTATTAAACTTTAAGTTGTTTTTTTGAAATACTTTAAAAGGGACGCAGCTTTAACAATATGCATGACAAAAGAATCCACTGATGATGAAGACTTTTGCGCTCATTGTTATATTAATATATATAAAATTTAATGTTTATGTCTGATATTCAATTCAGTAAATACACTAATTTTATGTTAAATTTTTATTGCCATCGATAGAGATTGAAAAATGGTAAAATTGAAAAAGATAGGATAAATTGTAAAACTAGTAACCCTGGTGATGGTTTTGATTTAAATGTTCAAAAAACTGTATATTGCATATAGTTACGTCATAAATACAGTATTACAAAATGACTTTCATTCAAGATTTTAATATCAAAATTTATAGTTCAAACACAATAGTTAGGTAAATGTTAGTCACCTCAGCTAAGCATTTATTCTCTTATATTACAATTAAGAGTTTGAAAACGATGGATTTTCTCTTAAAACTTCTTAAGTTGCAATTATATATATGATAAGTGGTAGCAGGAACTATTTGAGACGAAGCTGGTTGGGTCTTCATAGACTTTTCAACCTTAAGTAAGACAAGTTATTGACCCAATTCCAAGGGAAAAAAATTTACATAAATCAAAATTATAATATTTAATAAAATAATCTCGTTAGATGATCATATTTTGACAATCTTGCACCCGTAGTATATGTTAATACCAATATATTTTCTTTTGCTGTTAATGACATTGTAAGCTTCTGCTTCTAGAACTGAGAGCTCCAACAGTCAGTGTAATTCCCTGTCAGTGATTTGTCAGTGATCAATGATTGTGTATTTATCTTTGAGAGAAAGGCAAAATAAATCTATTCTTGACCACTTAAGAGTTTTAAAATGTAATAGAATTCCTTTATCTGATCATCAATTCTTATTTCAGAAATATTTTAAGGTTTCTCTGCTTTACATTTAATATATTTAGCATTTACATATCAAGGCAACTATTAGTCAAAAATATAGTACAAGACTTACCTGGGAAGCTGTGTATTTGAATAATTCCTTCCCATGCATATTTACAAGAGAGGGATCATGTATAGGACAACTTGCTGCGAAGACATACAATTGGTTTTTGTTAACTTTGAAAAAAATTTTAATTTTACCTCCGCTCCTGATCATTTCACTAGTGAATATAAAGCTTTCTGAACTGCTTAAGCTGTAATCTGAATACTTTGATCAGAAAGCAGAAAAAGAAAAATCGATTGCTCGAA
>JABUQX010065310.1:7500-20000 GCA_015478945.1 Trachelipus rathkii | reverse complement strand
CACTCTAGCATGAGCTGTAGTGAAAGCCGCTATAGCTATATTAGTGCTTCTGGTTGTTTGCTCTGCAAGAGAAGTATACTTCACAGAAACAATATATCTCTTACCTATACAGGAGACATCCTGTACTTCTACATCTGCTCTTCTAAACAACTTCCATACCTCAGCATCTGTGTGACAGATAATATCTTCACAATGTGGAGCACGTTCGGCAAATTTTCCCCAAAGAGAATTAAGGCATAATTTCGCTATAAAACGAAGCCCAGCATTCTTCTTTATCTTTTCTCTATCGAGTTTCACCCCTTCGATTCTTTCAAAGTCCTCTATGAATTGATTGAACATGGGACTATCGAACCCTGGTATTCCTGCTGGTAAACCTGATGCCTCAGTCTTTATCTTCAGGAATTCTTTTATATACTCAGTGAACAATCCTATCTTAGGAGTAAATGTCCATATCTCATTAAGTTTGGTGATTTTGTACCCTTTCTTTAATGCCAATTCTAACTCAGGTGTAGTATAAACACCACGGAACTCACGTTGTCGCTTAGTATGTTTACATAGTGTTTCCTGCTTCGTTTCTGCACATGTCCTGCATAACGTGAACACGAGTCTTTCATCGTATCTTCCTGGTAGAACAGGCATATAGAGTTTACTTAGTGAAGGGACCCAACATTACGCATAACCAAAATAGTTTCCTTATAACTCTCTACTAAAGTTTTCATAGAGGGAAGCTGATTCCACTAATTTTGTGGGTATACCACTAGGGAAGGCCTGGGTTTTCTGAACCCAAGGGTACAACGATGTAAAATCCAAGTAATTAATTTTTGTTTTTCCGTCTGTAGGAGGATAATAGTAGACGAAGGGCTCTGTTCTTCCTCCATATAGAGCCTCACCTACATTAAGTTTACCATGGGCAATATCATTAGCGATTCTATTAACATAATGCCCTAAACCCTCTTCTTCTTCTTCTTCCTCCTCATTGTTATCATTATCATTAGCATCATTAGAGGTCACGAAACGTACTTTGCCTTCTTTTTTCATGGTTTCCCATTCGCATTCCCATACCCTCACCACTTCGAATCCACTATCCTTATATGCTTTCTCCTGCGACATAGTCATCGTGTACATGTCTAGAGCTGTTGCTTCATCATGTCGTGTCTTTCCCTTTTCACATCCCTGATGACCATGCCATGCACACCCATGGAATAGATATACTATTCGTTTCTTCTCAACAGGACCTGTACCAGCGCGCTCAGCTGCATTATCCATAGCTTCCCATTCTTGTTCATTCTTGGTTTTTAGAGTTTCATCTACAACTAGATTTCTAAGTTGGATAAAATCGGCATCATTGATAGGTCTATATTTTGAAACAGGAACTTCAGCATACCCATCAGGGAATGCTGCTTTATTCATCAATTTAAAGCCTCTTTCTCCACCATTGCGAGCATGAGTAATACTTTGTCCCGTATAATGTTCCATAAACTCTAGCCATTTGATCCCTTCGTAAGAATAATTTTTCTGTTCGCCTCGACCTAGATGGGCTATTGTATTCTCTTCTAAAAATGTAGTTTTAAAAATTCTAAAGCATAAAGATGCAATAGTACAACAATCAACTAAGCAATCAATCTTAAACATATCTCGAAACATGTTACGGAAAGCTTGAAAACTATTTTCCGTAAGATATATCTAATCTGAAACAGTAATTTAATACATTCCGTCTTAATATCATAATCACTTGTTTAGAAAACACGGGATGCTACCATTCAGTAAAACTCATTGTCATTCAGTACATTCAATTCTGGTCTACTTCAAACATAGCGATAGAGGGAATAGAGCCAACATAATCTAGATTAGGACGAGTAAGAAACTTATAGGGAAAGAATCCCTTTTCCAAATTACCGTCTAAACCCATACATTTTGGTAAGGCTTTTAAAGCACAAGGCATATAATTAAGTGTATCTTTAAACATGATGTTTTTAAATGATGTCAGGGCAATGATATTTGTACCTCTTTTAATGGGATTACCTTTAACAGCATCGCCTTCTGGTCTCAATAACAATCTATTATACACGAACTGGGTATCAAAGCGCCCTCCATTATGGGCAGCAACAACTATATTAGCATCTTTATGCGTTTTAGCAAAAGAAGCAAGATACGTTATGAATTGATCAACAGGGCATTTCTCATAGATACCTTCCGCATTTAAATTTATTTGGAAAATTTCAGTTCGTTTTGTCATACACTTCTCACATTGTTCATCACCCAATTCTTTTTCGCTACATTTATAACATACAACTGTGCTTACAAGTATGTAGGGAACCATGTCTATTTCTTCATTATTATTGTCGGTGTTAATCTGATGGTTGTGTTGGTAATGTTTCTTGTCTAGGAATGTGGTGTGTATACTTTTTAGGTTTCCTCACCTTCTTTTAGTTTTTTTAATCACAAATACGTTTCATAAAACATTCAATGCGTGCTTACCATCAAGAGGATTATACGATTCATAGCAAACTTTACAATGAATTTTTTCACATTCATGCCGTGTTTTAAGCTGTTTATCAGGTGTTACTTGTGTATTGCATTTTGGACAAATATAGATTTTACCACACAATTTCTTATGACTTTCAAAACACTTAGCATTGTAAAAGTTACGGTTACATTTATCACAATACAGTAATTGTTCCCCATCAAGCAATTTACCTGGACAGTCATACTTCAAACATTGTTTACAATTATAATACAAACATTCTTTGTCATGATGATGTATGAATATTATCTACAAAGATGTAACATTTAGAACAAAAAATATCTCCTCTGATATTATCACGTTTAAGTCCTTGTAATGTTAATGGTATTACACCTTCAGGTACATAGAAATAATGTTCAGCAACTCTATCGAAACCTAAAACGTATAATGGTTTTTCTCGATCTTCTTCAGTAGGTCTATGCACCACACTGAATCCTCTTTCCCCATCATTACTATACACAAAAATCCTGCATTTTAAGACTCTCTCTATTATTTCAAATTTATCAGAACTTAATGGCTCAGCATATTTTAATTTACACTGATCAGCGATTTTCTTTCCCTCCTTTTTCAATGCATTTGCAGCAATATTTTTATGTTCTTTACCTGCCTTATACATTTGGGCCATAGCTATCGCTTTAAACCCACAACCTACAGTATCATCGATTTTAATAGTTATTCGTTTCTTTTTATTTATTCTTGGATGTTCTGTTCTAAATAAATGAGTTGTACTCAATCCATCGACTCCCTCGAACTTTGCACCTGTAGGAACAATTATTCCTGACCCTGATGGGTTATGAACAATCTTTACTTCAATAATAAAATCAGAAAATGTATATTGATCTCCAGACTGAAATGCGGTTTCAAGCCTATTGCATAAATGAGATACTATATCCTCATCACTTATTTCTCTGAAAGGTACAACTACAACGAATTGATTTCGTGCTCCATCGTTAAAAGTGAACGTAAAACGAGCTTCATACTGTCTGTAATTAATCGCCTCTCTTAGATGTCTAATGACATCTAACACTACTCTATTAAAGGCATCGCTTAAGTCTAAACCCCTATTAAACACTCTGGCCTCGTCCACTCTAATCCGGTACTTGTGGACATCAAGTATACCCGACTTTTTCCCATACCCAACCCTCTTCATATCGACGAAGTCAGCTGTGAAATCGTCATTCTTCCTTTTTTTGAAAAAAAAAAAAGAGAAATAATATATATATCTTACACCAATATAAAATATATATATATATATATATATATATATATATATATATATATATATATATATATATATATATATATATATATATATATATATATATATATATATTTAGTGTATTTGTAATATTATTAAATATTGTCAAATAAGTGAAGAAGAAGAAGAAGAAGAAGAATGAAGAAGAAAAGAAGAAGAAGAGAAGAAGAAGAAGGAAGAAGAAGAAGAAGGAGAAGAAGATGGAGAAGAAGAAAAAGAAAGAAGAAGAAAGAAGAAGAAGAAGAAGAAGAAGAAGAAGAGAAGAAGAAGAAGAAGAAGTACCGAAAAGGAAGAGGAATAATGGTATGTTGCTAAAAGAATTATTTTATAAAAATCAACTTAAATCTATCCAAAATAAATATATGAATTCACCATAAATTTAAAAAAGATGAAAAATAAAAATAACTAATGATAATAATAATAATAATAATAATATAATAATAATAATAATAATAATAATAATAATAATAATATAATAATAATAATAATAATAATAATATTAATAAAATAATAAATAATATAATAATAATTAATAATAATAATAATTAATAATAATAATGATAATAATACACCTTACTCTCTAGGAGAAGCCATCCTGAATGCACGTCTTGCGTAGCTTCCTCTGGACTACCACTAACATATCCATCTATCCCCATCTCTGCATTAGAGGATGGTAAGGCTGATGGTCTCGTTACTGTCGAACTTGTTGCTGCAGCATCAGGACTCCATTGGGCATTCTCCACAAGCTGTCTGCATTTTTCATTACGTCTCTCAGTTTCGACATAGTTGACACGAGGTGCTCCAGGAACATTCAATCGTCGTTTTGGTTGCTTCTTCTTACGACCAGGAACAGTTTCTCCTTTACTGTTCGCAGCTGATTCCTCGCATTGAGCATTGGCCATATTGGGCTGAGAGGTTCTGGTGGTAGTCAATCGTCGTTTTGCTTGCTTCTTCTTACGACCAACAATTGTTTTGTCTTTAGTTCCATCTACAGAGCTTTCATTTTGAGATTGCCGTTGGGAGGGTTGTTGTTGTTGTTGTTGTGGCTGTTGTCCATCTTGGCTATCAGTATCGATCTTTCCGTCATTAGATCCTTCATTTGATCCATTTGCCCCACCACCAACACCACTGCTACCATTGATATAACAGAATGGCCGGAACTGTAATAATACAAAAAATAAATATAATAAAACTTGAAACTTTTAAAAAAAAAAAAAAAAAAAAAAAAAAAAAAATTATTAACTTTTTATAATAAAATCCGAAAATTAACTTTTGTAAAATTTGTAAATTAACGTTTATACTTTTGTATAATAAAATCTGAAAAATTAAATTTTGTATAATTAAAATTAAAATTAAAAAACTTATAAAACTTACAGCAAGCATTTTCAGCAAGTTCTGCATTCTATTTGTACCGAAAGCCTGAAGGATATTCATTCTTGCTTTTTTTTTTTTCGTTTTCGAATGCACAAGTTCTGTAATAAGAAAAAAAAAATATTATTATTATTATTATTATTATTATTATTATTATTATTATTATTATTATTATTATTATTATTATTATTATTATTATTATTATTATTATTATTATTATTCGTTTTCGATGCTCACAAGTTGGCTCACAGTCTATAACTAACCCAACCTCCCTCAGTCACCATTTAAATATATACGTGTTAAAAAATATTGCGCAATCCCAACAAGCCCCGCCCCTAACAGCTGTATATATGTATATAGACCTGTATGTATTAATGTTTCGTGTCATTAACGTACATGTAACATTATGTAACGTACATTATGTAAAGATTTATTTTTCGTTAAATTATCTATCGGATGTTTTCAAAACATCTACTTTAGTTTAGCTACCTTTTATTAAAATTTTTTTAAAGGACCTTCATATCTCTTTACTAATCCACATACGCATCTTAAAGTTTAATCAAGAAAAATTTAATGAGTATAAAGATATAATACAGTTTCATGAAGGTGTATATGACATAAAAGCTCTTCAATGTTTACCAGGTCATAAAGTTATAATCCTTGATGATCTGATGCATAAACTGAATGAAGATATAGCTGAAACTTTCACTGTTTACTCTCATCATTTAAACGTCACGGTGTTTTTTATAACTCAGAACATTTTCCATCAGAATAAGTATATGAGAGACGTGTCTTTAAATACTCAATATTTAATATTGTTTGGTCAAAGAAGAGACGTAAGTCAGATTAATGTATTAGCCACTCAAATGTTCCCGAATCAAAGAAAAGAATTTTTAAAGGTATATAAGGAAGTTACATCTGTACCTCATGGTTATTTAGTATGTGATCTTCATCCTAAGAACACATATAGAGTATTGTTACGTACAAACATCCTGCCTACAGAAACTGAAACTGTTTACATTCCTGAATAAAAAATGAGCAAGTTAGTGAAAAAATATTTACCCATTATAAAAAATTATAGGAAACTTAGTAAAGCTGAAAAAACCAAACATCTACAAAATTCAGCTTTCGCTCGATGTATCTGTGAAGTGTGTCTTAATCTTATAAATAATAACGTACCCATAAAAGAACATCAGAAACAAAAGCTACGTAGACATAGTAACATCATTAAAAAACTTACTCGTAAAATTAAAAAGAAGAATTTTGTAAAAAAAAAGAAATTACTGTTGAAAGGAAGTGGTGTATTCCTACCCTTGTTATTTTCTATTGTAGGCCCTGTTCTATCCAAATTGTTGGGTGGTTAAAACTAATAATAATAATAATAATGAAGAAAGTTGCCATTATACCCTTCTCTGATTACGAAAAAATGAATAATAATAATACATATCAACAACAACAGCAACAACATCAGCAACAACAGACTCAACCTACTGCTTTATATGATCCTAAACTACAGCAAATGTCAAGTATCGAAAACGAACTCGGTCAAATTTTAAATTCACATATGAACATTCATGATAAAAGAGTTAAATATCAAGAGGTATTACAAAAATTAATAGAATTGAAAGAAAAATACACCATTGATAATACATCAGTGTCTACAAACGAACATGAAGAAACAGAAGGTAATAAGGATTTTAAAAACATTTTAGAAACCAGTCTACCTCCTACAATAAAAAATAAAGGCTTAGCGTTATATAATACATTAAAAGGACAAATTAATTGGGACACTACAGGGCAAATTGTGATAGATGACAGTCCCATTATAGGATCAAATATCGTGGATTTGGTTTCGGATCTTGTTCGCAATTGGAAAAGAAATCCAGTTATAGGATGGAATATAATAAAACAAAAATTAAGAACCATTAATTTTCCAAAAAGTTTAATATTAAATATGGATCGTTTAGCTGATGTAGAAAACGTGTATTCTACACCTAAGGCTATAGCTTCAGGCTCTTCACCTGGTGTGATATCAACACCTTCATCTTTAGGGTTATTCAGAAAACGAAATAACAAACAACCTTACCCTAGCGCAAAGAAATTACGAAAAAAGATAAGTGTAAGTCGGGAATGGTTAAAAATGTAAGCCTAAGGCTATATTACAAGAGAAATCCATTAGGGATAAGAAAAAACATAACATTACGCAATAGTTATATGCCACGCCCCTTCATTCTTGTTAGGGCTACAGTTTTAGGGTTAGCTATGTATAAACCGGTTTGTTGCATCATCTTTCGTTATTGTGAGAGAGAGGCTTACATTCTTCTTAAAAGAGGGACAGCTGAAGCTCATCATTAGTTGAACGTCTGACATTAAACTATAAACATGGTTTCTCTTGTGAATAATAAATTTGTAAACGATATTGTGACATGGAAGATATCGCATCCTAAAGATATTCTTAATTTAACTTTCCGACGTAAGACGAACGGAGAACGTTACTTTGCATGCTCCGATTCATCTTACACCCATAACAGACCATTATTCCTCTCCTGTGAAGAACTTAGTCGAGTGTTTGACGAAGTTAATACTTGGATAAATGAAAAGTACATTTCTTCATCTGTAACAAATTCATGGGGAGTTGCAATCAATGGAGGTGATGAAGATGACTCTAAAAGATTAACTCTTGTTTTTTCACTACATAACAACATTGAAGCCATTGATTTACGTAGTTGGTGGCGTCCTAATTCAACGGGGATATTCCGGCCCACCTCATTTGGTGTTTGTGTAAGTGGCCGAGAAAATATTACAGCATTTATCAAGATGCACGAAGAAATATCTAAACGTTTGATTGAAGTTGATTTACTGGATGAGCTTATTAACCTATCGCATGGTATACTCTATACGATGTACGATGAACACAATATGTTCGAATCACAGAAAACATCAGTTATCGATGTTCTCAATCTTGAAAAATTCACCTTTCTCTATGAAAAAGAGATGAAAACACCCGGATACAATGAACAATCTTTGAAAATATCAGCACGTGATATTTATACTTATATCACGACAGAAGGTCTCGGAAGTTTAGAACAATACATTGACTGCACACATTGTATGTTAAATGTTAATAAGCAACCTCAATCTTGTTAAAAGTGATTTTATATATTATAATATATATTTATATATATATATATATTATATATATATATATATATACTTATATATATATATATATACTATTATATTATATATATATATATATATAATATATTATTATATATATATATTATAATATTATATATATATTATATATATAATATTATATAGAATGTAATATTTTATTATTATTATTATATGTAAATGAATGTAAAACATATTATGTAAGATGTAAATATAAAATTGCTTTTTTCTACGAATGTTTCCTTTATCTGATGTTATATTATATATGATTTTTTATTTTATATGTCAGTGATTAATAATGGAGGCAAGATTGTGGTTTGATAAATATTATTTCGATTGAAAAGCAACTTATAGTTATGGAGGGGTTTTCGTAGGTTTGCATCAAAGTTTCCTCAACTTAATAAAAAGAATTGAAAAAATATTTAGAAGGAGAGGATGCATTTACGTTACATAAACCTATTACTGAAAAAAATTTCACGACACGAAGACCATAGCCCCTACTTAGATAATGTATGGCAATTAGACTTAACAGATATGATAAGATATAAAGTATACAATGATGACTATCAATATATTCTTTTCGTAATAGATGTATACTCACGATACTTATGGTTAAAGGCTTTAAAAGATAAAAAGTCAAAAACAGTTGCATTAGCTGTTAGAGAAATTATAAATAAAGAAGGACGCTATCCTCATTTACTATGGACAGATCAAGGTTCAGAATTTTTAGGTAAAGAGTTTCAAGAAATAGTTACAGATTATGGTATAGGATACTATAATACATTTTCGGTTAATAAAGCAGCAATAGTTGAAAGAGTGCAAAGAACTATAAAAGAAAGAATGCATAGATATTTTACGAAAATGAACACGTTTAAATATATAGATATACTACAAGATCTAGCTTACTCTTATAATAGAAGTTACCATCGTACAATTAAGAAGACACCAACAGAAATGATGAAAACAATGCCAACGAAACATATTAACACAGACCGTAAAATAAAAGATAGTACGGATGTTAAAGTTGGAGATTATGTGAGAGTATCGAGGGTGGGTGAAAATTTCAGAAAAGGGTATGAACAGGGATGGTCAAAGGAAGTCTTTAAAGTAGATGCCATTAGAGAATTCCCTAAAGATGGTTTAAAATTATACTATGTTGAAGATTTAGATGGCGAAAAAATAAAAGGGGGGTTCTATAAACAAGAAATACAGAAAATACGATTCGATCCTGAGAATCATGAGTATAAAATAGAAAAAATATTAGGTTCTAAAGGGAAAGGTAAAAATAAACAGTATCTTGTCAAATGGTTAGGCTACCCTATGAAGTTTAATAGTTATATAAAGGCTAGTGAAATTAAGAAACAGTGATTAGTACATATTGTGACAATGGAGAGCGAAGATCATCTCTATCTAACGCTGCCTTCATCGGCATCTATGGATCTGTATCCTAGTAATAAAATATCAGACTATACAACCCAATTATTGAATCCTATAAAACTAGAAAGAGAAGTGTATGAAGCAGGATTATGTGAGATGATAATAGATGCTGATGTTGAGAATATACCAGAGACCCATTCTGCATTTATAATATTTAGAAATTCTGAACATGTTAAAAATGTATTAAAAATTAATGCTAATATGACCGTTGTCAAACATGATGAAAAAGATTATTTCTATGAAAAATATTATATAAATCGAGGTCTTTATAAATCTGTTACAGATGTGTTCGTGGATTTAAACAAAAAATTTGAAACAAGTCAATTATGTAAAGATTTAGTTTTTCTAGTTAATAAACCCTTTAACGAGGATAACGCGTTAATCACTTTAAAATCTCAAGCTCATGTGAATTTGAAAGATAGAAGTTTATTTATTTTCCACCCTTCAGAATGGTTTCGTAAATGTAATTATGGGCGTGAAGACCCTGTATTGCAAAATAATGATATCAAAACATCTGTAAAGGATCTAATACGATATATACCAACGATGGAAGAGCATGTGTCAAAAATTGATACCGAGAGCTCATTACATTTTGTATGCCTACCTTCTAAGATGTTTCAAGATCCAGGTGTAGCGTATGTTTACAGTGATATTGTTGAATCTCAGTATGTGGGCAGTACTAAAACTCAGTTGCTTAGAGCTGTACATTTTCCTAAAGATACGAGAATTATAAGTTTTCCTAGTGTGCATTATATACCTTTGAACAATGCAGATTTTAGAACTATAAGAGTGTATATAAGAGATGTCGAGGGAAAAGCATACCCATTTGCAATTGGTACTGCTATGTGTAAAGTGCATATAAGACGCAAGCTCCGTTAAGTAATAATAATAAGGATGGAGACAGAAAGAGTCTTTAAAGGTTCAAGAATGCAGAGGGGTTACGGTTTAGGTGGAATGTTCGCATCATTGTTTCGTCGAGCTGTCCCTTTACTTAAATCGGGTGGTAAATATATAGCTAAAAAAGCAGTAAGAACAGGAATAGATACTATCCAGGACATCATGACAGGGGTTGAACCTAGGACAGCTGTTAAACGAAGAATAGCAGACACGTCGGATGATATATTTGACACTGTAAAACGCCGAGTACGTAGAAAGCTTACGGGGGGAGGGAGAGGTAGAAAAACGAAAAGAAGACGTGTCAATAATAAGAATAATTCTAAGAAAAGGAAAAAATGTAAAAAACTAAAGAAAAAAAAACAAAAACATGTTAAGAAACGTGTAACTAAAAAAAAGAAAAACAGAAAGAGTTTAAAAAAGCGTAAAATTTGTAAAAGGAAAATAAAAGATATCTTTGCTGTGTAATATATATATATATATATAGGTGTAATTGTAAAATATGATCATTAAGTTTTTAGCACCCTTGAAAGCAACATGCACCTCCTTCATCATTCAAGTCCTTGTTGTTGCAAGAGTGAATTAGATTTGTTCACCCTACCGGCCACCCAAATTTCTGTTCAGGATAGTAATTTTATTTGTATCAATCCAGTTCATGCGACTACAAATACTGATGTACCTCTTGAATTCAATATCCCAGGCGCTTCTGACCAATACCTAGATCCAGCGGGTGTGTTTTTATATTTGAAAATTAAATTAGTTAATGAAGATGGAACAGATCTCACTGATGATGCCCACTCTGTGTTTCCTACATCAAATTTCTTATATTCGGCTTTTAGTCAAATAGAGGTATTTTTAAACGAGACATCGCTTGGTGCTTCTGTAGCAAGTTATCCCTATAGAAGTTATATAGAGACCTTACTTAATTTTTCTCTAGATGCTAAATCATCGACTTTACAAGCATGCGGGTACTATAACATAGACGAAGATAGTAAAATCTCAGATATCTATACGAAGAATAAAAGTAAACCTTTGAGTTACTATGGGAGAGTCAATGGCGATATATTCTCTCAAGAGCGCCTTATTCTACCATCAGTCGATACCAGAATACGATTAACACGATCAACCCCCCAATTCGCTCTAAACGTTAAAAGTAAAGCCACTGCAACAACTACAGCTCCTACTCCGGTGTTTCAAATTCTTGAAACATTTCTCTATGTTCGAAAAGTAAAATTATCATCAGCCCGACATATGGAGATAGAAAAAACTCTTTTGACTGATACTGCAAAATACCCTATTCGACGAATTGAAACTAAAATCTTTAATTTTGCAGCAGGACTCTCGACCATAAATCTTGACAATATAATCACAGGTGTTCTCCCTCAAAGTGTTATACTAGGTCTCGTGTCTCATACTGCAGTTGTGGGTCAGTATACTGAAAACCCTTTCATTTTTAAACCTCATGGACTTCAGGAAGTAGGTCTTTATGTTAATGGTTGCTCATTCGGACTACCCTATAAGCTAGAAACCAGGGAGGACGGTGTAACTCTAGCTTCGAGACCTTTTTATGAATTATTTAGAAACACCTCAGCTGGCTTTGATACAGGGACGGGGATAGATAGCCTCTCGTATGCGAAGAATTGTAATTTATATGCATACAATCTTACAGCTGATCAAGCTCCTGTAGGCGCTAACCATTTGAACATCGTGAAGACAGGAACTCTAGACTTAAGGTTACAGTTTGAAAAACCATTAACTAAAGCTATATCTGTGGTGCTATATTTGGATTATCAGCAGTTGATTGAAATTGATAGGCTTCGAAACATCTTGCTTAGCTAC
>JABUQX010065309.1:22500-33945 GCA_015478945.1 Trachelipus rathkii | reverse complement strand
AGTCCGTAGATATATCTTTCATTGTAATGACCATTTTTTTTAATTTTGTTAGAGATATTTTTGTTCCTAATTTCATGTGCTATTTTATTTATTTTATTTTTAGTGATATTATTAACGTTTGGCTCCACCAAAGCTTGAAAATAGAATTTTGAAGGAAAATTGCACATTCAACCCAGTCTTCTATGTAAGATACGTTGATGACACCCTTACCATATTTAGGAATCGTACTGATATTCTTGTTTATCAACCGCTTGTAAAGCCTTTCTTGCCTCAAATTCACATCTGAAACATCTCTAAATAATAATATTAACTTTTTGGATATTAAAATCAAAATTAATAGATGATGGAACCTTTTCTACAGGCATACATGTCAAGCCAACTGATAATGGTCTATACCTAAATTACAGCTCCTACTTCCCAGCCAAAAGTATATAAGAATTCAATTGTTAAAATACTCATATATAGAACTTATAAATTGTGCTCAGATCGGGAATCATCTGATGTTGAAGTTAAAAGAATCAATCAACCTGATCAAAAAAAGTAATAAACAAAACCATCAGCAAACTATAAAAAATAGGACAATGCGAACAATATCTCAGAAAGCATTAACTTTTAATTTAAAACTTCAAATGCAAAAGACTTCGATAAAGAGGAAAAATGCCTGCGCTGCATTAGTAATACCCACATTAAATCTACAAGCAACTCAAAAATCACAGTTAAACTATACCACAAAACAGGAAAATTTTCTTCTTGCTTCTCTACTAAGGATACCCTTTCAGTTAATCACCATGTTGTGTACCAATTTGCATGTCTCGTGTCTGAATGTACGTCGACGTATATTTGTTACACGACTAATAGATTAACAGATAGGGCATACCAGCACCTCTATTAAACCTAGTAAAATACCGGGTGTTCGTAAAAGAATGTCCCAGTTTCAATGCTTTATTATAACAACGTAATATACAATATCAACAGCATATCATACATCAAAGTGAAGGTCATTGAACAGAGTTTTTCCTACAAATGTTCAATATGTGCCCCCTTCGTTATACGGGACACAACCAGCCGATAATCCAATGCCTCCCAAACATTGGTTAACAGATCCGGCGTAATGGACGCAACGGCGTGTTCAATTCTGCGTTTCAACTCAGGCATATCATTGGCCAGCGTTGGGACGCAAACACGATCTTTTATAAATCCTATAGGAAGAAATCGCATGGCGTTAAGTCCGGGGACCGGGGGGGCCCAGAGATATAGAGCTCTGTCGTCTGGACCATTACGACCAATCCAACGATCTGGGAGTACGTCGTTCAACCACGCTCGCACTATGTGACTCCAAATGTGGGAGTGGCTCATCTTGCTGCCATAAAGTTTACCGCTTCTCCTCTAATAATTGTGGAAATAGCCATTGTTGTAACATATCGAGAATAGGCGACCCCTGTTACGTTGCTTCTGCGAAAAAGAAAGGTTCGTAGACCTGGCGTCGAGATATGGCGCAGAAAACCTTAACCTTTGGAGAATCACGTTCGTGTTCTATAAGTTCATGTGGATTTTCAGACCCCCAGGTACGAACATTATTGGCATTCACCTTACCACTGAGATGAAACGTGGACTCTCGCTAAACACTACATGATCTAGAAAGTCATCGTCTCGACCTAACACTGCACAGGCAAAGGTAAACCGTAGAGCATAGTCGTCGGGCTTTAAAGCATATATAAATTGCAACCGTGATGCACGCATGTGTAAACGTTTAATAACACCTTCCACACCGTCGTTTTTGGCACCTGCAGTACGCGACTTGCTCTCCGAACGGATTTCTTAGGACTACGAAGGAACGATTCCCTGATACGGTCCCCATCTTGTACAGTCACTTTGGGCCATCCTGTACTTTTGCCTTTACAAAGGCATCCATTAGTTGCAAATTGCCTATACCATCGGCGAATGTTTTTGCCACATGGAGGATCACATTGGAACCGTAAACGATACGCACGTTGAACCGTAATTACAGATTCACGCTTAGCAAATTGTAGAACACAGAAAGCTTTACGCTTAGGACTCGCCATTGTCAATATGTGACGCCACGCACTAGAGTAGGCTACATCTGAACGCTCGTATGTCGACCTATCAGGGACTCGTTCTGGCGCATGCGCATATCCGAAACTATGCCACTTACTCTTCACTTTGATGTATGATATGCTGTGGATATTGTATATTACGCTGTTATAATAAAGCATTGAACCTGGGACATTCTTTTACGGACACCCGGTATATGAACACTTATTCACTGAGCATAACAAGACAATTGTACCTGATATATCAAAGTCATTTAAAATTTTACACTCCTCATGCGAAGTGCAGAAACTAAAAACTGAAGCTTATTACATAAGACATCACAAACCAGACATTAACATAAAGTTTAACGTGATGTCCCTTAGATTAAATATAATATGAAATGCTACCTAAAATTTAATAATTTACAATCTTAAATCTTGTGTTAAAATAATTCATTCATTTGTTAGAATCGAAATTATGAAGATGTCCGAGGTTTACAGACGAAACCGATCAGGAACATTAAATATAAATACGCCTCATACTTTCTTTGTAAATTATTTTCTAGAATAGTTAAAAGAAAATTAAATGAAAATTAGAAGAAAATATTTCGTGAACTGGAAGCTAAGTGTAAAACTTGCATTAAAACAAAAGCTGATATGGAATTTCTATATTATTATTATTATTATTATTATTATTATTATTATTATCATTATCATTATCATTATCATTATTATTGATTAATAAAGGATAATGTGAACTAAGAATAAATATGATAGTGAGTTATAATTACCTACAGTAAATGTGATGTCAAATTAAAGTCTTGCACACAAAAGTTATTTCAAATGTGGCCACAAATGAACCCATTTATATGTACATCAGACTTCCCCCCCCCCTTTTCTTACTAGTAAACAGTCTTCCAATTAATTTCTTCTTCCTATGGCACTAATCTTCTCTTTTGTTCAACAGATCTTCATACGTATTTTACATTGAAATCATGTATTACTTTATACTATAAATGAGTAATATTTTGAGGCCTTGATGACACAATAATTTATTCCCTAGATATTTAAAATATATTAAATAACATTATAAAATTCATTATACCTAACCGCTACTCTACAAGCTCATTGCAATCTGCATTGCAAGAGCTTTAACCTCCTAATCTCCGTAGATCCATTATTCTATCCTATCTTCAGTTTCATCACCTGCAAAAGCATAAGATTATTTAATCAATTATTATTATTATTATTATTATTATTATTATTATTATTATTATTATTATTATTATTATTGAGAAATTTAGGTCGGTAACTATTAGAGATTTCTTTATTCTTTTAATTTATCTTCAGTGCAAAAGACAAAGTAGATCTTAATAATATGCAGAGATGAAGCAGAAGGTTACCCGTTTTGTTCATAGTTTTTCACCCCCTTTTTCCAAGCATGAACTGGTATCTCAGTTTCCTTTTGCAATGTATTCCTTAAATTTGACGATCTCTTTACATTATCAATACAGTAAAATCTTTGAAGGTTTGTCCGAGCTTCTACCCTCATCTATACCTCTCATTTACATTGGTTTGTGAGGTGTAAAGCACTTCACTTTGATTTTATCAAGAAGATTATGCAGATTGATGGTAATTATTTAAATCTTTTCATTTAAAATTTATATTCAGTGCAAAATGGGATTAGGTTTTTATAATTTTAAAACTGAATCACAGCAGCTTATAAATGAAGAAATGTTATATTTCAGTGTTTTGGATTATTTTCCGGGTAGTCATTTATGCAATGTATAAATGTCTTCCTCCAGTCAGTCTTCAGAGTTAAGGGTATTCAATGTTAGATATTCTTCCAATTAGAATTGTTTGCCTAGGGGCTAGGACCAATTTTAATACTCTTATTGTAAATGGAAGTCATAATTTGAACATTTCAAGCTATGATTTTTTTTCCTGTAAGTGATGCTTAAATGTATGGAATCATCCCTTTCATTTTTTTCTGTATCTCTGCTTTATATATTAATTCATATTTTTAATTCAGTATACAGAACAGAAATGCACTTTATTCAAAGACTGTATTTATTTGATCAGTTGTAGGATCAGTGATGCTGGGAATAACCCTCGTGGCTGATGGTTGTATTGTCTGTTGCTGCTGAAAATACGTCCTCATCATAGCTGTTTCTTCTTTCAACACTTGAAATTCTCGGTTAATGGTTGAAACAAAATCTTGCAGAGGTGCATTCATAGAAGGATCTACTTGATATTGACCTTGGCCAAAATCAGGCTTTTACTGTTCGTGCTTCTTTTTCTCTTTCCTCTTCCTTCCTTCCTTTATAAATCGCAACATATCTTTTTCTGTAGGAGGAGTATATCCCTCTATTGAAACATAACAAATTATGAAGAATGAAGAATAATAATATCCTTCTAACAATTAATAGTTTTTTCGTTTTAACATATTAAATTTTTTAATTGCACTCTCGAACTGATTTTGTGACATAATTGGGTCTGATAATTCCCCTACTTTCCCTTTGAATATCATTTGTTCCAAATATGAATAGTACTTGTGAACTAAATATTGTCTTTGATTAAGACAAGACAGGATTCTTTTCTCCTTGGGATGAGGCTGCGTAAGAGTTGATGACTGTAAGAAAAAGTTCTAATGTTATGGAGGAGGAGGGAGGGATTTCTTGTATCCCTGTAACCAGCATGAAATGGAATATGTGTTTTAAAGAGTACAAAATACTCTTAAGTTCAATGTAATGAAGAGCTTGTTAAATTTTATCATCAGCCCATATTTTAAGTACATTTGAATCAAGAAATATTTGAGTCAAAATTTTAACTCCATTTTCAGCTTCCAACATGACTTAATCTTTAAGATGTGTACTTATTGACTTTGAAATTCAAAGTCTTCTACCTATGATGACAAAACAAGAACTTGATGCGTTAGGCGGGCGTACAATAAACTCGTTAGAAAGGTTAAAATAGAAATGAAAATTGTTTTGATATGTTAATTACAGGGGTTATAGGAAGAGCACATTAGTTACCAGGAACTATTCCAATAGCTTCTCAGTTACTTTACCATATGCCAAATTTTTGGTAAACTAGCTTAAAACATCTAAAATGGTTATTTATTTGTACACTTATGGTTTTTTATAGTTTTAAATTGTTTGTATACTTAATTGGTAGTTACTCAAGTAAACTAGTATTATCTAAATTTTCTATAATTTTAAATGCGTTATTCCGTTCTTTTGGGAAGAAATATTTGTATTTAAAATTATGTACTCTTCGATTGTTAGTCTTAAACTGTCTTATTATTTATCATAACACTGGTCGACAGTCATTTTCTTAAATAAAAATCTCTGGCTGTTTCTTATGTATTTTGGTACAATTATATGTAAAACAATATTTGACATTTAAGCCAACTTTGTCACTCGTAAATTTTTTTGTGAGAAAGACCTAGAATATGGCAGTCTACAACAATACGGCATAATGTAGCTTGAAATAAAGATATTGAAAACGTGCCAGAAGTATCAGAATTCGTCTATCGCCCTTGGCGCTTCGTATGAGTAATTTACTTCGTTACCTGGAAATGTGTTTACAGTATATATATATATAATATATATATATATAACGACTATATATTATATATATTATATATAATATATATTATATATTATATATATATATATACCGGTAGATATATATATATATATATATATATATATATAATAATATAATATATATATATACTAATTATATATATATATAATATATATATATATATATATATAAATATAGTTTATATCATTGTGATTATATATATATAATATATATAGAATATATATATAATTATATATATAAATATAGATATATATATATATATATATATATATACTAATCATATATATTATATAGTTATATATTATAGACTATATAAATATATATTATATATATATATATATATATATTATATATATATAATATAATATATATATATATAAATGGATAATCTGAATGATGTTTTGGATGGGGTGAGTAGGAGCTTCAGATTGATTGTGTTGGGGGACCTAAAAGGTTGGAAAGGTGATCAGAAAAGAGATGGTATAACGGGTGGTTTTGGAGTCCGAGAGAAAAAAGAATAGTAGGGGGTGATTGGACTCTTGTTGAGGAGAGAGTACTGTGTGTAAAGTAATACCTTTCTCTTAAAACATAAGAGTATCCATAAGTATACTAGAGTTGGTGTAAGTAGAGATGGTTCCGAAGTGAAAAGTAAGATTGATTTCGTGATTGATGAAGGAGGATGTTTGAAGTATGTGTTGGATTGTATAAATCAGTTAGAGGATTAGGAATGGGATTATCGGATCATTATGTTGTTCTATGTAATTAAGTTAGTGGGAGTTTGGATGGAGAGGAAGGTGATACGGGAAGAAGTGTGTAGAATTAAGAGTGAGAATTAAGTGAACAAGGTTAATAAGGATTAAGTATCTAAGAGCACCCGCAAGTAAGTCAGTTGAATGGGAACAAGGTTGAAACTGAACAAATCTCTGAGCAAATGAAAGAAGCAGTGTTAGCTAGTGGCAAAGGAAGTATTTGGATGTTCTAAAGTAGGAAGTCAGAATGTAACAGTGAGTGGTGAAAAAGAAGTGATACAAGCGGTTAAAAGTTAAAAAAAGAAGTGTGGTTGAATGTTCTAAAAGCCAATGATTGAAGTTTCAAAAGAAAAGTTTGGAAGTATATTAAGGAGGAAAAAAAATACTAAAAAGTGTACATACGTAGGAGAAAGAAGAGGTAAATGAACAGTTTGGAAAGGAGGATGAATGGCGCGGGCCTTACAAGGGAATAGGAAAGCTCTTCTGGAAGGAAGCGCGAAAGCTTAAGAATGAGAATAGGCGGAACCTGCTTAGAAGAATTAATAGGGATGGTGCTTTGTAACTGATGAAATGGAATGAGAGGGGAGTGTGGAAAGAACACTTCAGAATCTGTATAATATTAAACAGTAATGAAGAGGTGATAGTGTGAATGTGTGTGGTTTTGATGGTGCAAGAAAGAATAAAGTATTTTGGGGTGAGATTCATTATCAAGGAGGAGTAATGGGTAAGACGTGAGAAAGTTGGAAGAATGAGTAAATCTGCAGGTATAGATGAAATTACTGGTGAAATGATAAAGAACGGACGTGAGATGGTGATTGATTGGATTTGGAAGTTGTGTAATAAAGCGTTTTATGGAGGGTATAGTTCCGAGAGGTATTAGAGGAAGCAGTATTGTACCCGTATATAAAGGTCAAGGGAGATTTAAGGGGAACGGTAGGACGCATTACTAAGGGAATTAGTTTTAAATTGAGTCGTTCTGATCAGGACGCCAATATTATGCTGATATTTAGTTCGAAAGAGTGCGTCGAGTACTGAAGGACTGATTGATGAAAAACAAGGTGCGTTTAGAAGTGGTAGAGGGCATGTGTGGATCAAATCTTTACATTAAAACAAATGCTGATATAGAATGACAGAAAACAGTAAACATTGTATTTAAAGTATTTTATGGGAACTTCGCAAACAGCGCGTCAAATGATAGGATATCAACAGCCGCGGAGCTCCTCACTGAACACGGTGTTCAGTAATACATATGGAGTCGAGTGGTGAGTAGGCTCTGAACTGGAATACAAAGTCACGTATGACGATCAAGCGAAGCGTGTGGAAGAATAAACTCGGAGTCAAAAAGTGCCATTGCGATTAAATTAAATAAGCGACGTGAAAGCAGGGATGTGTCATTCTCCTATGAGTTTTTAAATTTCGTCATAAGGTACTGACGGTTCATTCAAAGAAGGTAGATATGGAAATCCAGGTGGAGGACAATGGGTGATATAATGAGGGAGAATGGAGCTGCAAGTGGAGGGTGTCCCTTCCTATTATATGCGAATGATTTGGTTTTGTGTGGCTCATCTTCGAAGGAGCTTGAGAGGATTGGTAGAGACGATCTTGCCGGCTGTGTTCAAAAGGAGGGGTTGAAAGAAAAACACTAAGCCTAAGGTAAAGAATTAAACTGGTCTAGTGACTGAGGACACTCCTCAGTTAGTCGCAAGCTTATGCTTAAGATGCAGTGAAGCAAGCTGGAACAACTGATCCGAGTTTAAATATTTAGGATACTATGTTGGATGAAAAAGGGCATGGATGATGCAGAGTGTAGTTAGGCAAAGTTGTGAACTACGCAGAAAGTTGGCCTAGCCGTCGCAACAATCTTGGTGGATGTAAAGGGACTAAGTCTTGAGTGCCTAGGACTTTACATGCAGCGGTATTGTTTTTACTGTTGTTAATTGTTATAGCAGTGAGACTATGGTCTGGCAATAAGAGGATAATAGATCTAAAACGTTCAATGTGTTCAGATCGGACAACTCTTCAGGGGCGTGTTAGGTGTGAAAAGAATCGTTGATAAAATGAGAATGAACGTATTGAGGGAATTATGTTGTGTGAAGAAAAGGGTAAAAAAAGGGAGAATAAATGAAAGTACGTTGAGATGGCTTTGGTCATGTGGAAGGATGAATGGACTCTGTCAGTTATGTAAGCGGGTGTATAGGGGAGGTGTTTGGAATCGACGGCTGGGAGACTGAAGAGAAAGTGGATTAAGTCAGTAAACGAATGTCTGAAGGAGAAAATGTAAGGTTAGCCAAGAGGCGAGAATAAAGTGCATAATTAGGAGTGAATGGCGGCGGTTTGTGAAGAGGTATGGCTGTAGCCCCACCTGTGGCCAGGGATGAACCCTAACTTGGCGATATGCCATAGTGAGGGTCCGTCGCGGTCCTTTGATGCTCTAGGGTGGATTTTCTGACTGCGACGAGTTCTTACTAATAGGTATAGAGGAGGCGGTAAGGCTGGGCTTTCTTTTCGACTTGTGTCATATTCTTCTACTACTTCTCTTTTCCGATGCATGTCACGCACCTTACCCCCAGTCTTGGGGAAGAAAAGGAAGATAATGATGATTATATATATTTATATTATTCAGGTGTTTATTTTCGGAAAAATAACTTCATAAACATGCCGAAGAAAATGTGAAAATCATCCAAACAATTTATGTTTATGGTGAACTAACTTTGAAGTCCCAAAGAAGGAACATTACTCTCTTGATTGAAAGCGCATATGAACTTTATTTTGGGTGTAAAATCGGAGTCGAAGACAAAACATGGGTCTCCCATATTTGCTGTGAATCTTGTGTCACATTGCTTTCTGGCTGGCTTAAAAGGAAATCCCGCCAATTTTTACATATGGTATAGACCAGCGGTGCCCAACCCGTAGCTCGAGAGCAATATGTTGCTCGCATACCGTTTTAATGTTGCTCGCGGCTCGCGTATTCACATTTATCACGTTTATTACAAATAAAATTTTTAAAATTATATATATATCTTTCTTTCTTTCTTCACCTTCCTCTTTGCCCCAAGATTGGGGGTAAGGTGCTGTACAAGCATCGGAAAAGAAAAGCAGTAGGAGAACATGACAAACGTCGAAAAGAAAGCCCAGCCTTACCGCCCCCTCTGTACCATTAATTAGTGAGAGCTCGTCACAGACAGAAATCCACCCTAGAGCATTCATGGGACCGCGACGGACCCTCACTATGGTAAATCGTCAATGTAAGGGTTCATCCCCTGGCCCAGGTGGGCCACAACCATGCCCCCATTACAAAAGCCCCGCGCCATTCTCTCCTATCATGCACCTTTATTCTCGCCCTCTGGCCAAACTCACATTTTCTCCCTTCAGACATTCGCTTTCACCGAACTCAAATCCACTTTCTCTTCGCGTCTCCCAGCCGGTCGGTTCCCAACACCACTCACCACTATACATCCGCTTAACCAACCTTACCTATCATTCATCCTTTCCACATGACCAAAACCATGCTTCAAGCGATACTTTTTCATGTTATTCATCTCTTTACCCCTTGCTTCACCACCACACCACTCTCTTAATACGTTCATTTCCTCTCTTATCAATTCTTCTCCACACCTAGCACACCCCTAAGATTTTCCATCATGAACACATTGAACTTAGATCTATACTTCTTATTCCAGACCATAGTCTCACTACCATTACCATTAACACAGGAACAACATACCCTCATGTAAGACCTAGCACACTCAAGACTTAGGTCCCTTTACACATTCACCAACGATTTAATATGCACCAGCCACCTTTCCTGCCATTCCACAACTTTCCTACTACACTCTAGATCATCCGTTCCCTTTCTCATCCAACATATTACCCTAAATATTTTAAACTCAGAGCCACTTGTTCTAGCTGCTCACCATCTAACATAACTTTGCACACTGAGGAGTGTCCTCACTCACAACCATAACCTTACTCTTACCACGTTTTACTTTCAAGCCCCTTCCTTTCACAACCACCCCTGCAATCTCTCGTATCAATCCTTCTCAGAACTCTCTTCAGATTCGCCACACCAAAAAACCAAATATCATCCGCATATAATGATGATATATAATATATATATATATATATAGATAATATATATATATTATATACTAATATATAATATATATATATAATATATATATATATATTATATATATATAAATTAATCTTCTACCCCCAGTAAGGATTTCGTCCTGTCAGTTGGACCCTTCGAGAAAGGTCCTTGGGAAACAAGGGACCCTAACGGCTAAGTCCGCTGGCTGGCCAGGCCTTTCGCGGATGCCGGGAGAATTTATTCCGTTAATAGCAAAGCACACACCAAATGTACTCATTAACGTCCGAGTGGGACGCAAGCCCAAGGAGAAGAATAGCTCACATTCTCTCGCTCCAACCCACTCTCGAACCTGGGCCCCCTCGCTTGCTAAGCGAGTCATCTTACCACTATATATATATATATATATATATATATATATATATATATATATATATATATATATATATATATATATATATATATATATATATATATATTTATAATATATATATATATATATACTATATATATATATATATTTATTTATTAGTGGCTCGCCTAAAATTTTTAAATTCTTAATTTGCTGCAGATATACTAAAGGTTGGGCACCACTGGTATAGACTATAGAGAGAACCAAAGGATCACTCTGTGGACTGTTATTTCTTGATTACAAATATTGCTGCAATATCAAGCAAGAATAAAAAGACCGTTAAATATCCTAACCTCCCTTCAGCTATCAGGCCTGTTCCACACAGTGACGAGCTTTCAGTCCCAGTGCCACCTAAAGATTTGAATTTAAATTAAGAAAATTCCAGTGATTACATGTTTACAATTGTCCAGTAAAAACTAAATGAAGATCAAGATTATGGCGGAATGACTACAGACCCGATATAACTAATCATGCAGAACTTGACAATCTAATTCACGATCTGAACTTGTTAAAATTTCAGGCAGAGTTGTT
>JABUQX010065309.1:17500-20000 GCA_015478945.1 Trachelipus rathkii | reverse complement strand
CGACGGAACCCTCACTATTGTTAAATCGTCAATGTAAGGGTTCATCCCCTGGCCCAGGTGGGCCACAACCATGCCCCCATACAAAAACCCCGCCATTCTCTCCTATCATGCACCTTTATTCTCGCCTCTGCCAAACTCACATTTCTTCTCCTTCAGACATTCCGTTCACCGACTCAATCCACTTTTTCTTCGGTTCTCCCAGCCGGTCGGTTCCCAACACACTTCCGCCACTATACATCCGCTTAAACCAACCTGACTATCATTCATCCTTTTCCACATGACCAAACCCATCTCAACATACTTCATTTATTCTTCTTTCATTTACCCCTTTCTTCACACCCACACCACTCTCTAATACGTTCATTCCTCATTTTATTCATTCTTCTCACACCTAGCACACACCCTTAGATTGTCCATCTGAACACAGTGAAACTTTAGATCTATACTTCTTATTCCAGACCATTGTCTCACTACCATACAATAACACAGGTAACCAAAAACCCTCATGTAAGGACACCTAGCACCACTCAAGAACTTAGTCCCTTTGCATTTCACCAACGATTTAATTGCACCAGCCACCTTCTGCCATTTACAAAGTTCTTTCCTACTACACTCTGCATCGTCCGTCTTCCCTTCTCAATCCAACATATACCCTAAATATTTAAACTCAGACACTTAGTTCTAGCTGCTCACCATCTAACATAACCTCACACTGAGAGGTGTCCTCACTCACACCATAACCTTACTCTTATCCACGTGTACTTTCAAGCCCCCCCTTTCACACACCCTGCCAAATTCTCTCTATCAATCCTCTCAAAAACTCTTCTTTTCAGATTCGCCACACAGAACCAAATCTTCCGCATATATATAGGTAGGGCCCCCTCCACTCAACTCCATTTCTCCACCATTTCTAACAACCATTTCCTGCACATCCCCACCTCAAAATTCTTTCATAACCATCCATTACAAATTGAATAACCAAGGAGACATAACACAAAACCCTGTCTTACTCCGCTATAAATCCTAAACCAATCACCATTGACACCATTTTTCTTACACATCGCTTCACTATCGTCATTACATACTTTCATTCCATTCAGAAGCTACCACCAACACCATATATTCTAACACCTGCCATAACGCTTCCCTATTAACTTTTATCATACGCCTGTTGCAAAATCCATAAAACCTGTAAATACAATTTATTCTTCTTCTCCCTCATTTTCTCAATCATTTGCTTTCAATTAAGATTTGATCCACACAATCCTCTACCACTCCTAAAAAACGCCCCCCCCCCCCCCCACCCTTTTTTTTTTTTTTTCTATCCCACCCCAATATATATATAATATATATTATATATATGATATATATAAATATATATATAATTATATATAATATATATATAAATATATATATATATATATATATATATATTTATATATATAATAATATATATAATATATATATATATTATTATATACTATAATAATTATATATATTATATATAATATAATATATATATATATAATATATATATATATATAATATATATATAATATATAATATATATATATATATATATAATAATTATATATATATTATATATATATATATATATATATATATAATATATATATATTATATAGATATACTATATATATATATATATAGTAATATATATGACTTCATCCACCTTTTCCCAAGACTGGGGGTAAGGCGCGTGACATGCACCGGGAAACAGGAAAGTAGAAGAAGATGACAAATCGAAAAGAAAGCCTAGCCTTACCCCACCGTTTATACCTATTAGTGAGAAAACGTCTCGCCCCAGTCAGAAAATCCACCCTAGAAGCTTCATTGGGACCGCGACGGACTCTCACTATGGCATATCGTCAGTGTAAGGTTCATCGAACCCTCTCCCCAGTGGGCCACAAGCCATTCCCCTCACAAAACCACCGACATTCACTCCTATTCCGCACCGTTCTCTCGCCCTCCTTGCCAAACTCACATTTCTTCTCCTCCAGACAATTCGTTTTACTGACATCAACCATTTTTCTCGGTCTTCCCAGCCGTTCGATTCCCAACACACACACCAATATACATCCACTTAACCCAAAACCGACTATCATTTCATCCTTTCCACATGACCCAAATCATCTCAACGGTACCTTCACTTATTCTTCAATTACCCCTTCTTCACACCACAGAACTCCCTAATGCGTTTTCACTTTTCATTCCTCATTTTATCATTCTTTTCACACCCTAACCCGCTCCTAAGATTGTCCATCTGAACACATTAAACTTTAGGTCTATACTCTTATCAGACCATAGTCTCAACTAAACTATGAATATTAACCAGTAACAACATTAACCCTTCATGTAAGACCCTAGCCCATTCAAGACTTTTTCCCATTTTCATTCACCAAGGATTTAATTGGACCAGCTACCATCCTACTATTCACAACTTTCCTACTACACTTTACATCATCCGTTCCCTTTCCAT
>JABUQX010065309.1:0-10000 GCA_015478945.1 Trachelipus rathkii | reverse complement strand
TCTTCTATTAACCATTTCGTTTAGGAACACTTATTACTGATGACGATCGAATCATCTTATCACTGGGTTGTTTACACTATTGCAAATGTACATTCATATGAATTTATTATGAATACTATTTTGGAATAAATTTGTATATTCATTTTTTTTATGAATGTTCCATACCATACAAGTTAAGCGTTTCTATTTTTTTTATGAACATCTTTCATATCTATCGCTATTTGACACTTGAAAACAAAATTTCACTTACCTAGATTTACGTGACCACACGGCATCCAACTAATTGGGTACCGACAGGCGACCCTTTTAGAATTATTCATTGCTCTCGTTCAGGCAAAATTAAACCACGACTGTACAAATTAACCCCCATTTACTCCCACCTTGATCCAATCCAGAATATGGTATGTATAGTGACTCGTTCATTCCTTACACTACAAATTTTGCCTGAATGTTGAAATAAACAACGCCTTTGTTCCTTCTATGTGAATACCTATATTCTTCTTCAGATCCTATCTTCATCAGTAGTAAACTCATTTCGCTGTTGTATCATATATGGCCATTTGCTGTCACTTACAATATTTTGAACCACATCAGTATTCCTCTATTGATTGATCCTTTCATTTAATTTAACAATGGGACATTTTGTATATAGGATATTCTCCACCCCAAAGTTATCTATATAACTACTAAATTCACAAAGAAATTGACCCATCCCATCTTCTTAAAGAATGCTCCCCTCTCCCTTGTAAATACTCACAAGCAGAGCTGCAGGCCATGGAAAATTCTTTTTGTTGGCTCTATTAAAATTTCTTGACTCTTTTTGCTTAGCTTTTGACCTTGATCCATATACACTTATGAAATCGTTCATTCTAGGTTATAAAATTTGAGACATAATAATAAAAAGGAATTCTTGTACTAACTAATTAGTTACAAATATGAAAAATATTTTATAATAAAAAAAATCATTTTACTTCAGCTCTGACTGTGCACACAAGTGCTCCATCTCGGTTTTCACGGACAGGTCAAAATCAGATAGAAAATCAGACATTTTGGGGTGGGTGCCTCAGCTGCATATTTGAATCAAATAATTTTGCGGGCATTTTCTTTTCAATCCTCATTATTAACATTAATAAATTACAGCAATTTTACTAGCTATCTATAGGATTTTTTATATTAACAGAAACATTTCATATCGGCTCTATTCTGATTCTTGTAGTGAACTACTTCCATTACAGGATCTGAATAGCAGTAATTCGTAATTCTTGTTAACCAATATTTTTTCTTCCTCTGCTTTACCCGACACATATCCTCAACACGCTAGATACTTTCCCATGTCAGAATCCTTGGTAATGAGGAATACAAACGGGCGAACATAGCCTGCACAACCCACCATGACTACTCGAAATATCTTCCTTTGCTCTAAGACAACATAATCAACCTTTTGACTACATACCCCACGTGGATTTCAAACGGGGGTGTCAAGTATGTCGTGAATGCGAAAGTTGCGAGCTAGTATAAATATTACCATCATTACCTACGCGATCATCATCAAGAAATGATCCTGGCTCATTTCGGCATAGTCTATACAGCTCTTACGGCTATCACGTGTCTATGGATCCTCCCTTCTATATGTCACTTTTGTTGCTAATATACACTTTCCATTCATGGTTTGCAATGTATCTTGCATTCACCATCATCTGGCAAAAAGAAATTTCCCCATCCTGCGCTTCATGTCCCCATACGAAAGACTTTAATATATTTTAGCCGACTCAGCGTCCTTCTATGTAAATTCGATTATGACATACCTTTAGGAATTACCTAAAAGTTAGCATTTTCTTCAGCACCCTGTTTCTCATTCTGCATAGAGGTCGACCCTGAGCTTAATTCCATTCCATTGCCCACTTAGAAAAAAATGAATGACCTGTGCTGTCGCTTTCATGCATTTTCATATGTCCTCCTGGTAATTATATATATATATCGCCATATATATATACCACTATACTCATATACTTATATATACATGTATATATATATATATAACAATATATATATATATTTGCTGCTATTTAACTCCTGCTATATATATATATATATATATGCTTTAAATCTCCATGGTCTTATATGTTACGTATTGTAGAATGATCAAGGAGTGTTTATCGACCATGTGTATTTTATTATTGTTATTATTATTATTATTATTGTGTGTGTATTATTATTATTATTTTTAGGTTAAAGTGAAATTACTTTATATATATATATATATATATATATATATATATATATATATAATATAACCTTATATATATATATATATATCTATATATATATATATATATATTTATATATATAACATATATATATATATATATATAAATATAAATATATATATATATATATATATATATATACCAGCCAACACATATCATATTAATACATATATATATATTATATATATATATATACATAATGCTATAACACCGACAATGCAGATAATAGCATATGTATATATATATCAATATCTTTCTAATAATAATATAGTATAATAACTAACATATATATATATATCATATATATATACATATATATAATAATAACTTTCAATATAACTCAAATCACATCACTCAAGAACTATATATAATATATAATTATATATCTGTATATATTATGCGAATACATTTTTGTGTGGCCCCTTACGGAATATTAGTTTAATAAGCGACTTTTTACATATTGATGAATGTTGTTAAAAATTTGTGACTGAATAGAGTAAGATTTTGGATAGGTCGCAAAGTCGTAAGTAAGTGTCTTCCGATTTGTGTAAGTAGGAAAAACAATTTAAGAATATTTGGTTGCTGTAATATTACCATGATTTTAGTATCAAATAAAATTAAAGGTGACAATAAGTCTTTTTCTGTCTAGAGCATGTCAACTTTCAAAATTTTTACAATTATATATGTATTGAGATGTGTATGTAAAATGAAAGGTTTGTTGTTCGCTCTTGACACTGAAATGATATTTAGGACACCTGAGATGGATGATTTATAAAATGTGTGTGTGTGGAACTGGTTGACTGACACGGATGAAAATGAGTTTATGGATTGTTATGTTGATTTTTTTCCCTTGGTTACCATGATCAGATATTTACTGGTGGTTGAAGTCTTTTGTTACTGGTGGTTGAAGCCCTTCTCTTGTGAGGTCTGGTAAAATTAGAATGCATAATATTTGAAGTCAACTTCTCTCTCTCTGAACTTGTTGCTGTAATTTTAATCAATTCTTATTCGGTATGAACATTTATCTTTCCTTTTTCTCTTAGCCACTTTAGTGTTCTTCATACAAGTGTGTGTTAATTAAAATAATATAAACAAGTATCTAATTTTTTTTTACAATATCGTCAAGAGTCATGAGATCTACAAGAGTTGTTTCCTAATAGCAAATGGAAAGTGATCTTTTGAAATGTTAATTATACAGCACAAGACTGTGCAATCAAAAAATAAATCTCACAAATTTGATAAATATTTAAAATTCTTATTTATGTTTTTATTCTTTTTTTATTTTTTTAATAATCGTATCACTTCCTTTGTTTTTGGAGTTGAATATTTGGAAGATGACTGTAATATCTTGTGTATTTGTTTAATTGATAACTTTGTTATTAACTTAATTTATTCAATTAATTAAAATTTTGGTTTTCATGTGTGTTGGAATTTATTTGCAATGTGTCTAGTTTATCACAATATTTTTAAATTTAATATTCTCAATTTAGTTTATTTTATAATTGTGTTATAATTTAATATAATTGTAACAGAAATTGACGTGTTAGTTTTCAACAAATTGTCATCTTAGTCTTTCTTCTTTGGTTCATATAAAATTTGGGAAGGTATCGAAGTGGTCATGAAATGAAAAGACCAGAGATAGTTGTGATTCTAAATTCATTATTCATTTTCTTTACTTTTTTTCTTGTTCATTATTTTCTTTTCTTTATTATTGTTGGACGTAATTTATACGTCATATTAATGTTGGATGTAATTTATCCTTCAATCGGGTTTTTTAACATTATTTGTATAAGAACACAACCATTATACCGATAATTTGGATATTATTTGTTGAGTTTTTAAAAACATTGTTTTCATATTCATTCACTCGTTATTCGTTCACTCTTAAAGTTCATGAGGGCCTGTTAAATTAATTTTTGTGTTAAGTTTTATCATTTGCAGAAAGTAAATAAGTAAGGAGGGAAATGCCTCCAATTTTCTTGAATTATAAGAACAACGCTCCCTTATTATGTAGGGATGTACGGATTTATGAGAGGAAGATAAATGGTAATAAAAATAGCTCAATAAAAACTCGCCATAATGGTGCAATAGTTAGGAACTAAAAATGGAATTATTAAGATCTCTTAGATTACAAAACAGAATTTTACTGTTTTTATAAAAATGGAAAAAAAAATGAAAATAATGAATGAAATATATAGTTAAATATATAAGATGGTAAGGAAGCTTAGTGTAATGTATTCTTTAACGAAAAATTAAGCTTGTTGGAGAAAGAAAGAAAAAAATTAGTTGAACTATGAATAAAGTGGAGAAGCGGTAACTGTAATATTTAAAAAAAAAAAATTAACGGAATCGTTCGATAAGTTTACAAAATTAATTATTGCGGATGTAATGCTTCGTTATTTAGGATTGTTTAGTCTGTCTTGAAATGTTTTACGGAGAAATTTAACAATTTGGTGGAAAATAGTATTTCCAGGCTTAAATAATAGTATAAGGTGGTAACCTTACTTATTAGTATAAAGGCACTGACCTTTTAAGCTGGAGAATTAGTTTAAAAGGCTTTTAACTCTGTTCAGAGCTGACATATTGAACTAATAGTACTAAAAATTGAACAATCCTTTTTGGTAAAGAGCATGCTGGCCTTCATAGTCACCAGGGTTGTGGAGTCGGTTCAAAAATTTTCTGACTCCGACTCCACACGAAATTTAACAATTTGATGGAAACCAGGCTTAAATAATAGTATAAGGTAACCTTACTTATAGTATAAAGGCAACCTTTTTAACACGAAAGCTGGTTTAAAAAGCTTTTTAACTCTGTGAAAACCTGACATTTGAAATTTTCAAGAATACTAAACGTTTGAGACGATACATTTTGGTAAAGAGCATGCTGGCCTTCATAGTCACAATAGAATATTATTTTAACTATATTTAATCTTAGTTTTCAACTATATCGATTTAATCGATATCATTTTGTTATAAATTATTAGTATCAACATTTATTGTCAATTCCTTCAATAAGTTTTTTCAGCCCTGATTAAAATTATAATCCAACATTTTTAATGACGGTGCCAGTACTTATAACTTTCTTATTAACACTTCTTCAGCGTTCGTCTTCAATTACAGTTACATGAATTTATTTTAATAATTTAAAACTAGATAATTTCATTTTTCAGTTAAAACTTGAAAATAATTTCGCCGTAATTTATCCTGAAGATCGTTAAAATTTTAAATAATTAGTATTACTAATTTTTGCGGCAGTGAATATTATTATTATTATTATTATTATTATTATTATTATTATTATTATTATTATTATTATTATTAAACGAAATTAAATTACTTGGCAGCTAATAAAATATTTATTCCAAATAATAATATGTGATTTTATAGATTTATAATATTAATATACAAGATGCTCTGCCAATTGAGTGACTCAAATCATTATTACTTGTATTTGAACAACGTTTGGATATTAGCAGACGTGTTGGTCAAACAATCGAACATTGCATTGAATCATTTGGAGGGTTAACCCTGTGTGTCTAAAAGAGGAGGCTTCAAGTGTATTGAGCTTATATAAATGTTGTTGTGCAAATGTGAGAGACGGTTTAGGAGATGAGGTTAATCCTCGCTTACGGAAGGTAATATGAAGATGATGCTACTCATTATTATTATTATTATTATTATTATTATTATTATTATTATTATTATTATTATTATTATTATTATTATTATTATTATTATTATTATTATTATTATTATTATTATTATTATTATTATTATTTTTATAGTGTAGCGTGGAAAGCCTTTGACTTTATAGTAATTGTAAAATATATGTAAAAATATATAATATATATATATATATATATATATATATATATATATATATATATATATATATATATATATATATATTTTTATATATATATATATTCATCTAGAATCCACCCACTCCCTCTTTTTAACATATACTACAAACATATATATAATATACCTGTAATAACATATATAATATATCATCACCACCATATATACATAAGTCAGACCAACCATTAGTCAGCCACATAAGTTTATTTCGCATTATTATCGCATTCCATTACCCCTGTAAACCTCGCCTAGTTTTAAATTATAAGTTCTTAAATACTGTTCGATATTTTGTAGTCCCATTTGCCACTCTCCTTTTTTTTTTTGTTTTAATTTTTTTTTTTTATTTTTAAAAGGGCGTACTTCTCCCGTGAATATTATTAAGGAAATAAGTTTCTATCTTTTATAAAAGGTAACCAGCTTATATTTGTTAGTAACCAATATTAGGATATGGGAAGTATATATATGTATGAAGCCGTTATTGGATTGATTTTATTGTTTAGCATTCGCCACCGGAAAGTGTTTTTGAAGAGCCAAAGTTAAGATGCCTTATGAGGAATAGGTATTTTTTTTATATATAAAACGCAGATACGATGATGACCATGTTTTTTTTTTTCTGCGACAATCTGTGTTGTATCCATCTCCCAGGGATTTGTCATTAAATTTATAGGGTTGCATTCTATAATCATTAGAGCCTTTCATTAATTACACAGTTGCACACACACACATATATGTATATATATATAACATATATATATATATATATATATATATATATAACCTTAACCTTATATATATATATACTATGCTGCCGTCAAAAAATACTATATAACCTTATATATATATAACTCTTATATATATATATAGAAAATGGACTTCTTAATTATATAAATGCGGCCAAAGTCAAAGTTTTTGACAGTGTAATTCACGTTCGAACAAATTGTGCAACAGCGCGCGTGGCGACAAAGTTTGAAATTTTTGTTGTATATATTTTTTATTGTTATAAGTTTCAAAGCCAGTAGATTACAGAAATTTTGTTTAGTTGTTAATTTATTTTATTAGAAACAATGGAAAGTGAATTAAATTAATAATTAACGAATTGTATATATATATATATATATATATATATATATATATATATATATATATATATATAACTTATATATATATATATATATATATAACTGCTATATATATATGCTGCTAACTCTTCTTTCCTTCTATATATAATGTATATATTTGTTTTACATTTTATTTATTTATATATGTATATATACATATATATATATATATATATATAACATATATATATATATATATATATGTATATAACATATATATATATATATATATATGCTTAACATGACATTTCGTTCTTCTACCTTGCTTCTTCTTCTTCTGTATATATATATACATATATATATATATTAGGTTGTTACGTTAGGTTATAGATTTAAATAAATACTTAAGACTTGTTTTTTTAAAAAATATTTTTATAGGTGTGAAGCCCTTTTATTTTATTTTGACTTTTTAAAATAAAAAGGAAAATGTGTTCCGGATCATGCAATCAATATGGATAGAAACTCATTCCACACACAATTGAGAAAGATAATCCACATATATATATATATATATATATATATATATATATATATATATATATATATATATATATATATATATATATGCTATATATGCTATATATATATGCTGCCTTTAACCCATATATATATATATATATTAATGGTAGTAATTTAGTAGTCCAGGGGGTGAAATTATGTTGGATGGTGAGCAATTGAAACAGTATGAGCCTAAATATTTATTCTATATGTGAAAAGGTGGATGAAAAGGGAAGGGATTATGCAGTGTCGTTGGAAAGTTGTACGGAATGGTAGGAAGGTGTCTGGTGCCATTAAATCTTCGGTGAATACATAGAGGGTATGTTGATACCGGTTTTTTAATGTATAGTACCAAGAAATGCTATGGTGTGGAATGGTGTACAATCCGAGAAGAATGGATAAAATGAGTAATGAATGTTTTAGGGAGTTGTGTGGTGTGAAGAAGGGATTAAATAAGAGAATAAACGAGTGTTTTAAGATGGTTTGGTTATATGGAAGGGGATTAATGATAGTTGGTTGGTTGGTTAAGCCGATGTTTAGTGGTAGGTGTGTTGTGAAACGACCTGTTATGAAACACCAAAAATAAAAGTGATTGAGTCAGTAAAAAGAAATGGAAATGTGGGTGTGGCAGAGGGGCTTGAAGGAAGGTTGCACAATAGAGTATTGTATGATTGTGATTGAGGTATGGTTGTAATGCCTGGATCAAGGGATGAACGCTACATGGACAAGATATGCCAGTGAAGAGCCGTCGCTGGTGTTGATGCCTTAGGGTTGATTTTTTTTTACCTCGACGAGCTCTCACTTAGGGAAGATAGGGTATGGGAGGGTTTTCCTTTCGACTCACGTCATGTTCTTCTACACAGGCTAAACGTTGTTTTCCGGTGTATTTTTGTGCACCTCGCCCCAATCTGGGAAATTAAATACATATATATATATATATATATATATATATATATATATATATATATATATATATATATATATATATATATATATATATATATAGCTGCCTTCCCAATGCCCGTCATATATCACTGAGGTCTGAGATATTATTATTATTATTATTATTATTATTATTATTATTATTATTATTATTATTATTATTATTATCTTCATTAATATCTTCATTAATATTATTATTATTAGGTTACATTGGTTTCTTTTTTAGCTAGTTTTTACTTAGTTTTTAAATTATTGAATTCGAGGTTACCATATATATAGCAATAGCCTTGTAGTAGCCTAATATATATATGTAATGTATATGTAATAATAACTGTATATATATTAATAATAATAATATGTATATATATAATAACAATAATAACATATGTATAGTAATATCAGCAATAACCAGCTAGCCAGCAACCAGCAGTAGCCAATATATCAACAATATATATGTAATATGCTGCTATGCTGCTAGCACTTGTATGTATGCAGCCAGCAACCAGCAGCAATAACCAATATATAACCCGCCCAGCCTATCATGGCGTTCGCGCTAGATTATATATTTGGTAATTATAAATTATTTTTTGTTAGCATACCATAATAAAAATATCATTATTAATAAAAAAACTTTTTTTTAAATTATTATTGGTATTATTATTGTGCATACTCCTACAACTTTTAAATGTTTAATTGGCTGAATTATTTCCTAAAAATCCATACACACAACACATATATATACATATATATATATATATATATATATATATATATATATATATAATAATATAATAATAATAATATAATAATAATAATAATAATAATATATATATATATATAATAATATATATATATATATATACCATTATATATAATAATAATAATAATAATAATAATAATAATATAATAATAATATGTATAATATATATGTAGCAATAATAATATAATAATAATATAATAATAATAATAACCAATAATAATATAATAATAATAATAATAACTAATATATATATATAATATATGTATATATGTAATAATATGTATATGTTTTTATAATTTATATAATATATATATTAATAATATATATATATATATATATATATATATAATAATATAACTTATAAACTTATCCCAACAACATTACCACCTTATATATATATATATATATTTGAATCTCAATGCCTCTTGCCGACTCTCAATATTATTTTATTATTATTGAGTCGCTCCAGCCTCCTTACGAGTATTTGTGTCTCGTTGGATATATATATATATATATATATATATATACTATCTATACTGTATATATATATATGAA
>JABUQX010065308.1:0-31230 GCA_015478945.1 Trachelipus rathkii | reverse complement strand
TTGACATATATCACTCTTCAAAAAGGAATCCACACACAAGAACCCAGCGGAAAAAAAAAAACTGAAGAGGACGTCATCAAGGATGCAAAGATAATTTCAAATTATGCAATCTGTGAAAGAGGAAGTGAGGCTCTACGAAAACATGGAATGCTGCCTACAGAAGAGAACCCTCATGTGGTGGCAGGGAAAAGGGCCAAGGTTTCCATTATTATCAGTTGCTTGCCAGCAAATAACATCAGCCCCTCCTCTCAGATCGAAGCGAGCCTTAATTATAGATTTAGGTAGGGTGGAGATGTAAACACGCCCAAAAAGGACGACGCTCTCGTCAGATACTACGTGAACCGGCTTCACTATCTTGCATCACAATTTGGAGAATATTTGAATTTGAGTATGATGAATTCTTCTATCTTTATGTAGATGCAGGATATTATAATCATTGTGTCATGTTTGAATAATAGCTTTTTTACATTAATGTTTTTCATTCATAGGTTTAATGTGCTTTACTTCTCATTTATTTTTTTATTCTTTCAAATTTAATAGCTAGTTAAAGAAGTCTTCTGTGATTGCGTAATCTTCGTAATCATGTTAAAAAATAAAAGCTAGTAGCTAACTTTGTTAATACTACTGGAAAATGGAAAATGTGTGAGAATAGTTTTTTGCAAAACATAAACATAAAAAAATTAATTAAGATTTATTATATGGTATTTTATATTCCTTAAAGACTATTTTAATTTATAAATAAATAACTTGATTAAAAACGTAAATTATGAAAATAAATGACTAAGTATTTGGATTGTACAGGGGAGATGAATACTGAGTTGCCTTAAGCAGTACATTAAAATGTTCTATCTTATTACTGGTATTCTTATTTATTAATTAAAGGTATCCGGTATTGGATCGACTACCTAAAAAATAAGGCAGATATCGGAGTATCGGCCTCGGTACAATGTTTTAGCGAGGTACACGGTACATCGACCTAATTATTATAGTATTATTATTTATTATTATATTATTAGGTATACTTATTATATAATTGTATATTCATTATTATTATCTATCATTATCTATATTAATTATTATAATATTATTATGATATTATATTATTATATATTCATTATTATATTATATTAAATATTATTCATTATTATATTCATTATTATATTATTCTTCTATCTACCTTTTCTTCCCAAGATTGGAGATCGCTGAGGCGGTAGGTGCGCTAAAAGACACCAGCGCACACAGCCGCCCACGGAAAAGAAAAAAGCAGGTAGCGGGAGAATTGCACCAAATGTCGAAAAGAAAGGCCCCAGCCTTACCGCCCCCCTCTGTACCATTATTAGTGGAAAACATCACGTCACAGAACAGAAAACTCCCACCCTAGAGCTCATGGGACCGCGGGACGCGGACCCTCCACGTATGGTAGAAATTGTTCCTCTAACGGGAATCAAGAAACATACGAATACTATGCAATCATGTTCTGTAAGAGCGGGGAGGCCTGCGGGATTATTCCCTCTGGCCCCAGGTGGAGCCCACAAACCATGTTTGGCCCCCATACCAAAACCCCGCCCATTCGCTGCCTATCTGCACCTATATTCTCGCCTCTGCCAAATCACATTCTCTCCTTCAGGACATTCGTTCACCCGACTCAATCCTACTTTCTCCGGTTTCTTCCCAGCCCGTGTCGGTTTAGTAGGCCAACACACTCCCCCCACATACATCCGCTCTTAAAAAACTACACGCCCAGCGCCACCGACTACATCATTCACCTTAATCACATGACCACAACCATCTCACATACTTTTCAGTTTATTCTCTCATTACCCCTTTCTCACACCACACCACTCTCTCTGAGTTTTCATTCCTCATTTTATAATTCCTCACCACACCGTAAGCGTGCCCCCTAAGATATGTCCTCCATCTAGAACACTTTAACTTTCCGATCTATAACCCCCTTTCTTTCCTCCCCGTTTTATCTCAGACCATTAAGTCTCCTGACCATACAAAATAACACAGCGGTAACAACATACCCTCATGTTAAGACCCTAGCGCACTCAAGATTAAGTCCCTTTACGTCCACCAACGACTTTTAATTGACCAGGCAACCTTCCTGCCATCACAACTTTCCTTTCCTACTACACTTCTGCATCATCCGTTCCCTTCTCACCAACACAATACCCTAAATATTTTTAAACTCGACACTTGCTCCAGATGAACTCACCATCTAACAATAACAACTCACACCGAGGCACTGTCTCACTCACACCATAACCTTACTCTTATCCACGCTTACTTTCAAACCCCTCCTCCTTTTATACAGCCTGCCAAATCTCTCTTACCAATCCTCTCTCTCAAACTCTTTCCAGATTCGCCACAACAAAAGCTAAATCGCATCGGCCATATAATAGGGCCAATAGCCGGGAACTAGTGGGCACCCACACCCACCACTCCACAACATACTCACAACCCACACCTCCATCTCTACACACAGTACCCCACACATCCTTCCAACACCATGTCTCCCACCATCTCAATTCTCATTAACCCCCGATCCCAATATTACAAATTGATGAACCAGGGGAAATAACACCAACCCTGGTCTCACTCCCGCAACTATAATACTACCAAGCAACTATGGGACAATACCATTTATTGACTCGCATTACTATTACTTCTTGTCTTCATCCTTAACCCGCCTTCACTATCGTTCATATATACTTTGATTCCATCAGCAGCCCTACCACCAACACCATTAAAATCTCTAGATACTATCATAACTCGGTCCCCCTATATAACCTTATTCAATACGTGTTGCAAATCCATAAAACCTAAATACCATGACTTCGACTGATCGACTATTCTTCCTCCCTCATTTGGTCTTCAATCATTTTGTTTCATGTCAAAGATTGATCCACACATCCCCTCTACCACTCCTTAACCACTTGTCTTCGGTTCTTGTTTCTTTTTTTCCACTAATCCGTCCTTCAGTCTCATGACGCACTCTTATAATCGATGCGAGCCTACTCATTCCAAATCAAGTATTATCCCAACAGTACTTTTTTCGAATCATAAACTCACACTCAATAAACTATTTCCCCTATAATTTTCTACAGTTCAATATTGATGCCCTCTACACCCCTGATTTATCTTAAAAGGGCATGAGATAGTATGCCACGGTTACAACCTTATTACTGCTATCCATGCCTATCTCCCTTGGAACTATTAACAATACCCTCCGATAAACAAACCACCGCTATTATACACAACTTCCAATCCATAATCACTCCACATCTCGCACTCCGTTCTTGGATCATTTCACTACAGTAGATTTCTCTAACCTGCAGATGTTACCATTCTCTCACATTCTCACCCTCACCTACCATTACACGACAGACACACACTTGCCTCCCTCCCTGTTAATAACTTCATCTCCCCCCAAACTACCTTACTTCCTTTTTGCACCATCAAAACCCACCACACTCTCAACCTATATAAACTCTCGATTTAACTGCCAATAAGTATGCCCCAGATTTCCGACCAGTTTGCTTTCCACCTCTGGCCGCGCACCCGACACCTCAATCCATTCATCAATCAGCGGTTACTAAAGAACAGCCACCCATCCCAAACACCATACTATATACTTCAAATTCATTATTCTAAGCAGGCGGGTGGTAACCGTCATTATCATTTCACCTTTCGCGCTTCCTCTCCAGAGAAAGCTTCCTTAATCTCCCTTGGTAAGATCCACAATCGCCTCCATCCTCCAAACTGTTCGCTACTCCGCCTAGACCTCGTCTATTTCTCCCTACGTAACTGCCCTTAAACGTATTTCTTTTTCCTCCTATATATAATTCTTCATATCCACTCTCTTTGAAAACTTCATCATTTGCTTTTCATCATCAAACCACGCTTCTTTTTTTTCTTTAACCGCTCTTGCTATGCCCTTATTCCACCACACAACACTCCTTACTAAACAGCTGCAAGAGGAGAGTTAACATTCTTACTTCCTACTTTAAGCACATCCACATACACTTCTTTTCCACTGCTAACAATTGCTTCCTTGGATTGTTGCTCCCAGAGATTGGTCAGTTTTCAAACTTGTTGTTCCATTCAGACGATTTCGAACTTGCGATCGTTCTACATACTATCCTTACTACCTTTGTTCACTTAACTTCTGCACTCTTAATTTTACCCTTTTCCTTCCGTATCACCTTCCTCTCCATCCAAGACCCCACTAACTTAATTTTTACATAGAACAACATAATCACCTTAATCCCATTCCTAAAACCCCTCACTGATTTAATTAACAAATACACAAACAAACATATTTCAAACACCCTATCTTCAACACACCCGTTTCAGGTTTGAAAACAAAAAATCCAGTCAATCATACTTTATCCACCTCTTCGATCACCATCTCTACCTTACACCAACTTAGTTATCAGAATATACTATTAGGACGTACCGGATAGTATCGGTATCGGTCGGTTAGTAGGATCCGGCCATTCTGCCATTGTACTGTTGGTTTGAGTGGTATCGTTATCCGGTATCGTGTTTAAAAATGGGCCGATACTTTCACTTTTTTGGTTGAAAATTATTGAGAAACTTTTAGATTAAATACAAAATCTAGTTCGATATAGATAGCTAGTACCAAGTTATGTTTTTTTTTTTCCTCGATTTCCTTTTAACTTAGATTTTAGCGTTTCCCAACTTAGGCTTTAGCGTAAAATTCCTATTGGGACAGCCGCATTTTTATTAACATTTACTAGCGAGATTATCTACTTTATTTAGTGACAATGATTATTTTTTTTTGATGTACGCCAATTTCGTCGAGAGACGTGTGAGACGGAGTGTTCATTAAAACTTTCTGGATTATTCATATTTAAGATATTTGCTGTAAATGGTTTTATCGTTTTTAAAATTTAGGTTTTAGCGTACGAATAAATTTTTCTCATCTCTTTGGTTTGTCTATTTGTTTCGTCTCGATTTATTTTTTTGACTTGCGTGGCGTCGTTCGTGCGTGTCTGCGTGTGCGTGTATCATAGCGATCTGCACAGCGATGGCTTTCTTTTGAACTTTAACCAACAAACATTGGCTTGCACTCTAACTCTGCATCATTGGAATACTACCATCTCTAAAACTCTAAACCTAATTTTATGCTCTTTCTGAGACACTGATGGCTAAGAATTCATCCTTCAACTCGTTTAATATGTTCAACTATAACTTTATTTTATAATTTCCGTTTGAAGGGTGGAGTATGTGCCTATGTAATATAAACATTCCTCTAACACGTCACGAAAATCTCGAATCTCCCAACTTCGAATGTTTTCTGTTGCCTTAAAATCTTTCCGTCCTTTCTTTACAAATATTATTATGCTTCAGAGCTACTGTCTCCTAAACAGAACGATTTTCATGCTTTTTTGATTACCACTTTACTACTTCTGGCACGAAGACTGTTATATCTTTCTCTTCCAAAATAACTTCGACGGCTCCTGCGTATTTAGGGGATTTTTCAATGTTACACAAAAACGGAATTGTTGGGTTCTCTTCGTACCCTGATTAGTTGGGAGGAAGCCGATCATTCAGTATTCTCCACGATCTGGAGCAACCATAAATAAAATACTTACACACATTCCGGATCGTTCCCACCAATTTCTTGAACACACTTGACCTATTGTTTCACCACTATTCTTCTCTCATATAAAATACACCAACGTTCCGCCCCTATCCAGAGTAAAATCTGCCACAACCTTATATCACTTAATTTTAATTACGTTTCTCGCCAACATCTTCCATCCTGCCTATGCAGTTTTTTCTGGCACTTTGATCGGGCCGATATGGGGGCATTGCGTTGCTTCACGCCAAACTATAAGTGAAGTGACTGCTTTGACTCTTGAAGCCGCTTCAGATTCTGCCGATAAGTTGGGAGCTGTGTAATGACTAATGGGATGAGCAGGTTCATTCCTTCTTGGACTGAATTTCTTTTTCGCCTCAAAATCCATGGTTTCAATCAGTGTTTTGTTCCCTGGCAGTTCAGCGCTAGAGACAATGCTATCGGGTGTGGAAAAAATTCTCGTTCTCTATCACTTTCTTGCCAATTTCATTTCAGCTAGAAATCGTTGACCGTTTGCAGGTACTCTTCGACGAGCAAAAGCGGACTTTCATTTAAACGAAAATGCCGCTGACCTCCTTGCGTTCTCCTATGACAAAATGCTCTCTGGCCTGCTGCCAAAAAAGTTCGCTTCTAACAACTTCTGTAAATCATCCTTTCCTCTCTTATTCGCTCTGATGATTCTTGTTGTTATACGCCAACTGAAAGGCCAATCATCTCTTCTTTGGCCTCCTATTTTCCTGTAATTCAACCCTGGCGATTTTGTTATTTCCTCTTCCTCCTCCTTCTCCTCTCAGGTGTCCTATGCCTTTACCTGTCATTTCATTTGATCGGGTTCATGAGCTCCTGAAATCTATGAACGTTAGGAAGGGCGGGTGGCCCGGATGGCATTCCTCTCCGGGTTTTGAGAAAGTGTGCTTCCGTGCTGACCCCACCCCTCGTTCAACTATATTCTCTATGCCTCAATACTAGCACTTTCCCTTCAGTGTTGGAAGCGCGCACATGTTCCAACCTATTCCGAAAAAATGATGCTGCTTCTTAGCCTGTCTAACTTATCGCCCTATAGCTATACACATATTTGTATTTTTCTAAATCTTTGAAAACCATTTCTCAACCTCACTTCTTAGAATCATTCTGGAATCTCTTTCCCTCTCTTGTCTGATTAACCCAGTACGGGCTTTCGGTGCTTCGAATCTACTGGCGATATTACTTTCCTGTTCTAACGATTTAGGTTTTCCGCCCTTCAGGGACTTGGGGGAGTTCTGTGTGATGGCTTTGACATATCCAAAGCATCTTGACCGGGGTCGTAGGGCATGCGTCACGCTTCCAAGCTCCCTCCTTGGGGTTTCCCTTACTTCTCTTCTGCTATACTTATGTCTAGCTTTCTTCTCACCTGCATCAATATCCGCTGTTGTTGATGGGGCGATTCTTTTTCTGTCAATAGTGTGTTCCTCCAGGGTTCTGTTTTATCTCTCTTTATTCCTGCTTTTCATTCAATGATCTTCCACCTGCACATCTAACTCCTATCCACTCACATGCCGATGATGATTTGACCCTTCAATTCTTCAACTCATATCAATTCTGCTCCCATTTTACTAAATGAGACAATGCCCTCCTCGTCTTAATCTTTCGATTCCTATTCTCGCTGATCTGGATAGAATTTCAGGGTTGGGTCGTTTCAAGCTTGTGAAAATTAATTCTTTAAAAACCCAAACTTCTACAAATCTCTCTCTCGAAGACACTTAACTTTCTATCTCTTTCGCCGGTTCTCTCGTCTCTCTGTTGACCAATATAAACATCCTTTGGCCTTAACATAAACAAAAAAATGTTTTTTGAAAACCTTCAAATCACGGTGCGGTTGCCTAGGACGGCTTCCAAAGAAACTGGCGTGGGAGCTCTGTTTAGAGATCGCGGCAGACTTTTTTTTCGCTCTTCTCAGCTACTTCCAGCCTATACAAGGGTCTCAGCGCCCTTGTATGGCAAAACTGCTCTCATATACTGTGGGCGGGGGCTGGGCCTCTAGTTTCATTGTCCGGCCTTTTGCCAACACCACGTGGATAGGGTTCGAGTCAAAGGCAAAAAAGACTTATAACTTCCTGTACTTTTTTAGTCAACTTGACCCTTATATTGCGGGACTGATGTTGGTTGCCTTTACCGTTGCTCATACGGTACTGTAGAGGCAAGTGCCGAGGGGAACTATCCACTCGCGTACCACCACCTTTACGGACGCCCTCGTAGCACAAGGGGTGCCTGTGTCCGGCAGTTGATGTTGGGTGTTGATGTTAGTAACTCCAGAATGGTTCCGCTGCGGTGCTTTCTTTCTTTCCTGCCACCTCTGTCTGTGGAATTCTCTTCATAATCGTGTTTCCTACTCAAGTTTCAATTTCCCTCACTTTAAGCCTGCGTTGTGCTCATCTGCGGAAATTTGCGTTAGATGAATTTTGAGGCGTTTTCAACACACCACGCCTTGATTACGGCGTTTGCCCGTGAGCGGCGGTTGACAACTGTAAAAACATAAATCTAAATAACAAAGGTTCTAATAAGGAATTCCTGAAGCTAGCTGAAACCCCACAAGAATGAGATCTCCGCCGTGCTGACAAAAAAAAAAAAACAAAAAAAAAAAGAGACAGAGAAGTGGGAGCCGCCTTATCTGCAACCCCTTGGCAACAGCACTGATAGTGACGATGGTGGCTTTTCAGCAAATAAAACCTACTGAAGATGAGGATTTGGATATGTTAGGACTTTTGATAAGTTTCATGGCCGGAAATGTGCATTGACAGTTTTCTCATTCACCTTGCCAAAGACTCCATCATGGACAGTCTCATCGGGAATAAGAAAGCGAAGAGACCAGCTCATCAAGGAGCCCAAGATATTCAAATTTGCCAGTCTGTGAAAAGGATAAGGCTTAAGAAAACATGAAGCTGCCTACAGAACGAGAAGTACCTTATCATTGCCGGGGGCGGGAGGCGGAGCTCGCATTAAAATGGTAGGTTTTCATATATTGTCAGTGCTACTTGCAGGCAAATAATATCAGCACTCCTTATCAAGTCGAAAGGAGCGATATTTATAGTGTACGGTAAGAATGTAAACACCCCAAAAAGGCAACAGTCTCCGCCACGATTACTAGGAAACCTTAATGTTTTTGCCGATCACAATTGTGAATCTTTTAAATTGAGTATTTTTTTTTTGTTTTGTTTCTGTTTCTGAGAGCGGACCTCACCAACAAAGGGCATATGCCGTCCTCCAGGCCCAGACAAAAAAAACTGCCCCAAATCAGGCTACCACGAGATTTCAAGGCAAGTGAAGCCCCACTGCCACGAGAGCCCGTTGATACTCTCCATTGAGTATTTGAATGAGTACCATATCTTAAAGAAGTATTTTATTATTGTCATGTTTGAGTAATACGTTTTTTTATTTGAAACCTTTTCCGACTGCATTATTTGAGGTCCTTCTTCTGCTTATCTTTATTCCGTGATTTGTTAGACACATGTTATAGAGTCTTCCCATTCTGTAATTGTATCCATGTTAAAACCACACAAAAAGCCTACAAACTTTGTTAATATCTACCCTTGGAAAATGAAATGGAACCTATTTTTTTAAATAAAACAAATAAAAAAGTTATTAATATTATTATTGCATTTATTATTCCCTTAAGATACTATTTTAATTTATAAAATAAATACTTAGGGCACAAACAAATAATCTGAATAATAATGACCTAAGTATTGTCTCTGTACCAGGGTGATCTTGAGTGCTTACCACTAGTGCCATGCTTGCTCCGTTATGACAGAGCCTCTCAAAGTCCTTACCGATTAATTACTTCGCCAATTTAACACGACCTCCGTAAAGAGCACGTTCGGTAACCTGCGTCCAGGGAACCGCCCTCTACGAGCATACGTAAACTGAGGATGGTATCCCGGCCTCCTTTATCCTGGTATCGGATCACACATCTAAATAATTGATAAATTGCCTTAAACCATACTTGACGTCATATCAAGTGACGTCATATCAAATATAAATAATAAAAGTCTCCTTTTCGACTTTTGAAATTGCATTCAATGCCAACAACGATCTTTATTTCAGAATTGCCCGACATACACTACCCGTTAAAACAATAACTCAATTTAAGCGATTAACCAAATAATTTCAAATCTTCAAATAGAAATTGAGAAAAAATCGTACTTTTAAGAGTCTATAACCGATAAGTGAAAATCCAACTTCCTTTAATGAAAAAGCGTAAATTTACCAAGTTAAAATTTTTATTAACCAATTCACTCCAGAATGTCTCTCAACCACTAATCCGAACACATACTTGTATATAAACAAACAAATATTGAAATTTCTAAAAAAACAGTCAAAAACACTCAACTCTAAAAAACTAATTAATAAATCGACTTTCAGCTTTGAAATTGCATTCAATGAAGCACCATATTTTCAAATGTCTGAACAACCAAATTACCCATTTTATATATATCCAATTAAGAATACCAAATATATTCTCCATAAGCTCTAAGCACAATTCTAGGAACCAAAATCCGACTTACTAAGTCACCTTCATAAGAGCATTTCCCAATAGCGTAATAATTCAAAGCAACACACGCGCCAATTAATTTAGAAGAAATCCATAATTCTTATTATTAATGACAATTTCACGCACACAAAGACTGTACTTATACATTATAACATGTCTTTAAAATCGATAAACACCGTCAATTGATGTGCACCTTTTTCGCGGTAATAAAAATATCTATACACTGTACGCCCATTCAATAAACAAATTATGCTTGTCAAAATTGACCCTGCAAAATACCTTAACAATTTCTTAAACACCACCACTCAATACACTAATTCACGACATGTTGATCATAATTAAAGGCCAATAAATACCTGTAACCTCTTGCAGAGTTTACGATCTATCATACCTACTTCGTTAGTGATGAGTGTCATGATATAAGAACTAGAGAACATAAACTACTCACTCTAGAAGTTATATAAACCTATAAGTTAACCAAAATCATTTTTCACTACAACTGTTAACACTATCAACGATCTAATTCACTCTATATTAAACCATCGAGCCATATTCTATCCAATCCTTCGACCTTAACAACCACCCTCAGATTTCCTCTACGAACACATAATAACTGATTAATAGGAATTCACCTCGCTGTGCCCAATGTGATTATCCCCCCGCACCTTTCAAATCAAACCAAATTTTTACAAAAATGTGAATAGAAATTTACAACCACAAACCAGCTTTATAAAACCCTTCACAAAATCACTTACACACCATCTCCTTCGTTTCGTAGTTGTTCCCTTAATTAATAAACAACACGAATCCACTTTACCTATTGTTCTTTCAAGTGTCTCTAAATACTAATAAGGCGAGACAAATCCTAAAGAAAGATAAGTGCGTATTTTCTAGATAGTGCTCTTAATCTATTATTAAATAAACATTCCCCCTTATCACCACCCTCCATCTCCCATACGAATAAATTTTGATATGTTAGCCTCCCAAGAATCGTGTAGATACAAATATTACGCAAATATTCACGACTGTCTACAATATACAACGCAAGGACATCGTCAACAGTATATATAATATTCCCATGTTTCCTCTCTTACTTACATTGACAATTTCGATATTAAATCACACTTTTCAACATCTGCTGCGAAGCCACCACACCTGTCTTAAAACTCAATTGTCAACAGTATATGTAATATTCAAATGTCTGTGAATATGACCGTCACCGAACTCCGTCACCAAGTTTCTTCTTCAAGAGTCAACAGTATATGTAATATTCCAAATGTTTGAGAATGTGACAGTCACTAACACTTTAATTAGACGAATATCGACGGGTGAAAATGACTATCGCAGTTTGTTCGAGAATACTCTCACCAATGGTATCGATTTGAGCCTCACAAATATAACCACCAACATGAAAGATATGAACTTTTGAAGACGTAATGCCAAACAATAGTTTTTACTCATAAAGAGAGGAAAGCCAAGAACTCTGGACTATATTGAAGCTCAGAACATTGTCATAAAAACGAAAAGCTAAAATCTGACAACCTCCAAACTCCATAAAAAACAAACTTTCAAATTTCCTTCTCAAATATTCCTAATATCTGCCTTCCCCTAATACCAATTTTTGCATCCTACCCGGGAGGGATAACATCTAGTTTCTTAAGATCAGATGTCAAAACAACAACAAAAGAAGATTCAGAATATCTACTATAATTCTTCTGAAGAATCATAAATGAATAATTTTTTCAGGTGGTCAAAGGTGATTTTCTTAACAGAATGATTATTTCTACCAACAGTTGAAGAACCTCCAGCATCCATCACAGAATGATGAAAAGGGGGTTCAACCAACATTATCGACTAATGGATCCAGAAGAGACAGGTGCAGAATCAGCCGAAAGTAAGGTGGTTTCGAACCATTATACTTTAGAGAAAAATACAGAGGATATAAATATTTTATTGGAAACAAACTAACCTTCGCACCTAGAATTCTCATAAATACTGATTTATGCTGGCCTTATTATCATTTCAAGGCAACAGATCTCTGCCCACCTCATTTGCCAGTAAGGGTTCTTTAACTGGCCTGTGGGTAAAAATAACATCGTTCGTTTTGATGGAATTATTCTACTATGTCTGATAAAGATATCTGCTATTCTCTCTCAGACCGAAAATATACTCATATTACCACCAGGGGTAAAATTCTTCAAACTCTTCCAAAGCATATCCAATAGATTTAATAAGCTTCTTTGGAGCAGATGAAAAATACAAGAACTGGTTTTTCTGAACCGACTCCGAAAAACGACAAGCTAGTTTTATCATAGGGCATCAGAAAATCGTTGAGAGCTTGGGAATGACGTCCTTCGCACTTGAAGTATACGCACAGCAAGTGGTCGACAATTTACCGCTAGTATCTGATAGGATGGTCAAAAAGCGAAGTAATAATAAATAAAATAACAAGAAATAAAAAAGAAAAAAAAAAACGAAAAAAAACAAAAAAACAAAACAAATCTGACAACCTCAAAACACTGAAAAATCATCCGCTTCGATTAATTATTCCTAAAATCTATCATCCATAAATTATATTATTATTATTATTATTATTATTATTATTATTATTATTATCATATATATATATATATATATATATATATATATATATATATATATATATATATATATATATATATATATATATATATATATATATATATATTATATATATTTTTATTTATATATATATATATATATATATATATATAGTAAAATATTATTTGATTTTAAAATGTTATTTTAAAAATATTTCTTTAGGCGTTTTTTAAAATTATTTGGTTAGTTGGCCTTGTTAAAAGAATTATAGAAAATGGTTTTATCTCACAAAAACGCTGGCATATATATTGCATATTTTACTTTTTAAAATTTTGTATTCATAAATTGATATTAAATATAATTTTTATTATTTATGTTAATTATAAAGTATCTTTTTATATAAAATTGTTAAGTAGAATGTATTATACTTTGTTTTAAAGAAGAAAAATACTTATTATATAGAAAAGTTAATCCAACGAAAGGTTTTCTGTTTTAAATTACGTATTTCTATTATCGGAGAAGAAAGGCAAGTTGATTTTAAGCTTTTATTTGTATTTCTAATATATACTAAATAGTGTAAAAAAATGTGTACCATGATGTTTTATAGCATTTTCACCATATTATGTACTTTAATTATTAAACATAGCTTTATTATTGATGATTATCTGTAGCTTGCGATTTGCGCGCGTTAAATATCCCCTACTTTGTCTCCCATAATTGGGGGGAAACATAAAATTAAGAGTACTAAAAATCGCAGGTGTGCAAGAAGTTTTATGACAAAGTTGAAAATATTGTAATTATAGTTTAGCTGCATGTCTGGGAAGTTGTTAGATATATTTAAAAGTGTTTTAATAAATATATTCTATCCAAATCACAACTGGAGTTTTATTATACCTACCTACGAGAGAGAGAAAGATGAAGTTCAACATCTCCTCTCGCTTTATATATATATATCAGTGGCGTACCTTGAAGATTATAATTGGGGGTGAGCAGAAAAACAAAAACTAAAAAAACTATATCTATATATATATATATATATATATATATATATATATATATATATATATATATATATATATATATATATATATATATATATATATATATATATATATATATATATATATAATAATAATAATAATAATAATAATAATAATAATAATAATAATAATAATATTATTATTATTATTATTATTATTATTATTATTATTATTATTATTATTATTATTATTATTATTATTATTATTATTATTATTATTATTATTATTGTAATAATAATAATAATAATAATAATAATAATAATATTTATAATAATAATAATAATAATAATAAACAAGAGAAATCTTCTCTGAACATTGACTTTATCTATTATTTATAAAGAAACGTGGTACAAAGATTTTTAAAAATTAAATTTTGTTCCTTAGATAAGCTTTTAAAGCTATTTTTCAATAAAAAAATCTACTTACTTCCATTATGCACTATTTTAATTATTTTAATTATATAAAGATAAATATCACTTAAGTAATGTAATAAAAATAATATTTAATAACCAAAGCAATGGACTTCAAGATAAACACTGCTGCTGCCATCCTTTTGATACGTAAGAGAAACTTGTCGTATATATATATATATATATATATATATATATATATATATATATATACATATATAACATATAAAAATATATATATATATATATATATATATATATATATAAATATTTATATATATATATATATATATATATATATATATATTTATATATATATATATATATATATATATATATATATATATATATATATATATATATATATATATATATATATATAAATATATATATATATATATATATATATATATATATATATATATATATATATATATATATATATATATATATATATATATATATATATATATATATATATATATATATATATACGATGTTTTCTTTTTACGTCTGGCAGGACGGGTATGTTTGCTGGCCTGACCATTATAATACTATAGGAGAAATTAAATTCTTACGTACGCCGATAACAAAGAAATTCACTCTTAGGAATAGGGTAGGAGCGAAAATTTTCAAATTAATTTAATTATTATAACCGTTATTACTAAAGTAGTTGTTTTTTTTTAATTTTTTTTATAAATTAGTTTCTTTTTTTTCACTTTCATATAAAATTTTAATAATATAATTAAGTTTACAATTTAATTTATTTTATTAAAAAGACTCAAATATTGGGTAAGAGCTACCTACCCTACCTACCCTATGTATACGCCTGATATATATATATATATATATATATATATATATATATATATATATATATATATATATATATATATATATATATATATATATATATATATATATATATATATATATATATATATATATATATATATATATATATATATATATATATATTTGTTGTGTGTGTCTGAGTGATTTATGCGCCATAACCATATACAGCATATTCAATCATATTTTTTAAATATCCTATTGATGAAAGTCTTTTCAAATACTTACAATTACGAGGATACCCTCTTATAAATTTTTGCTCCAAAGTCGTTTCGAGTTGTGTAAATTCACAAAGTATCTCATCCCTATTTCCTTATGCACTGTCATTCAAAAAGCTTCCTTTTCATGTCTCAGTTTTTTTCCTCGGAACTCACTGCCATTGTATTAGCACTGTCCTGTCCTTTCCTGATTTGACCTCATACGTTATATATTCTGATTTCAGCAGCTCATTTCAGGCTTTGACGATTGCACTGACCAAAACCTGTTGGTTATACTTGTGCAAAATTTTCTACAACTTCTTGACTCATAGAAAAAGCAGGTAGGATTTTGCTGAATCCCATCTCACATTGGTATATCAGAAAATGAGACTGCTGATCTTATAGCCAAGGAAGACTCTGCAATTTTGCTAGACCACTTCTTATACCTCCCGTACGTTTTAAAACAGAGCCGCATTTCCTCTTCTAACCACCTTGCTCTTCATGTTAAGTTGGTGGGAGTGCTGGGAGGTAGACACGAAGTGAGCAAACCTCCACATCGTCAAGTGAACACTAGTGGACTGGCCTTCTTCGTACCGCCGTAGCCATAACTAGGAGTCGATAATGGTCCTCCTACACCTCCGCCCACCCTCACTCACGGCCGATTCATACCTAGGCCTCAGGCCAACTCCACACGATCCCTTATATTATTATATAATATATATACTACTCGTCAAATTTAACGCACCACTGGGGCTCATATGGGGGTTAACAGGTTACAGAAAGGAGACAGAAAACGCTGTGTAAATCTATTATGTAGCGAGAGTATAATCATAGTGCCATTTATGCATTTCTACGGGACGTCGAGTAATGGTGACCCTACCTACAAGACCAATCACCTCCCTCACCACCTGCTACATACAGCGCTTGTAATAGTGTTTGGGGGTGTATAAGGCTCAATCGCTATAATAAAGGGTTAATGACAAAGCACGTAACTCAAGCTTTAGCGATTGGGGGAGGGTTGTGGGCCGCGGGGAATGGTTGAGTACGTGGTACACATCAGGTGAGAGATTTAACCGTAATAACCAATGGAAAAAGATTTGCCCTCGACTAACACTTGATGAGCCAGTAGAGATTACCACCCTCCGTGCCAAGAGGTACGGGTACCTTCCACGGCCGCTACATGTCAGAACTAGGTCGGAGCCGTTTATGCGTAGTGAGGCCGCACCAAAAAAAACAGTGCGCGGATCCGTGCAGCTCGCCTGTGGTCACCATTGTACCAGCCCCTCGTCTCCCGCACCCCTTCCATACGCCAATCTTTTCCCTGACTGACTGTCCATGACCGCAGAATTGATATACTATGCGCAAAGGAGTATATAGTCAGGCGGGCCAATGCGCGAACACCTGTGTTTTCAGCATCTGTCTCTCATGAACCTCTTTCAGTCAGAAAAAAATGTACATCTTTTCTAGGAATTCAAAAAACCCGATCAACAGTGCAGCTAATTGAAAGCCCATACAAGCATGCCACAGGTACCATTTTCTATTAATTGAGCCAATGTCTCGATGGAAGCGTACACGTGGTGGCGACCTAACTCTACTGAGCGATAATACGAAGTGTGCTAGCAAGCTTCTCTTCCACTTGCCGCGAGACTAAGTGGCGTGATGCAGGGAACTATGATCATTATGAGAGCTGAGACACCACATAAAACGGGACATAGGAGCACGACGAGAAAACTCACCCAGCATTGATGGAGCATCGTGACCGGGTCTGAGCGGAACCGCCATTTGTTGTGGTCAGCGCCCTCTGAAATGGTGAGACCTCACGTAGAACAGTTCCGTGTGGTATTCCAAAAAGATCTGTGGGAGAGAGGCGATATATAGGAAAACGAAATATATGTGTCACTGCGTTTAAATATGGAGATTGATGAATATCTATGAAGTGCGGCATCTTGGACTGTCTTACGCACATACAATACGCCAATTAATATAATACTCTCCGAAACTCGGCTACGATCCAGTTTCCAAAAGAAGTCTATCAACTCCGAGAACCTAATGCACCACGAGAGCATAAACAGAATATGGAGAATTGATCATAAGTGATAACCGGGAACAGAGAAGAAGGTATTTACAGACATTTGGAGGTGGAAAGTATCATCTCCACTGGTGTGTCAGGAAGAGAAAAGAAATAACTCTGTTCTTATCTAACGATTCGACAGAGGAGTTTCGCCAGCGTTACAGCAAATGAAAAAGACACAGACGATTTTGCCGGAGTATTCCTCAACAAAAAATTTACACCTCTACGCTGTTTGTAACAGTTTGTGTGAACCTATGGGCGAGTAACATATATAAATTATAATATACTATATAGTACATATATATATAATATATTTTATATAATATATAATAAATAATATATCTGAGGCAGTGAGGAAAAAATGGATAGACCCGTATATATATATATAGTAAGCTCATAGGATGTCATATTACCTTATATATATATACTACTGTAATCGGGTTGGAGTCATTTAGATTTCACGTATCCTTAATAGTTAGCAAAATAGATAAGAATATATGCATAAGATTATACATATTATTTACATAATTCATCCAAACTATTTATAATAAACCATAGAGCTCATAATATGTTGTCCAACCCGGAATACTCATGTATATACTAACATATATATATATAGTGAGTGAGTTAGTAGCAATAAATTATCAAAGGACATTGGATTTGGCTACAGCATACACAGTTATCTCAGACTTAAATCCTAGCATATATGATACATTATATGTATTAGGGTAACATTGAGTAATAATTAGTTGAATACTAGTAATCAGGTTTAGCCGATAGTATTATAGTGAGACAGTTGCGAGTAAACAGCGTAAGTGGGATAATAGTATCGCATATTTAAAAGGGTGCATACAGAGTTTTCTTTACCGCGTGGAATGACGGAACCAAGAAATTATCGCAGCAAGATGAATAAGAAAGTAGTATAACACAAGAGCATCCAGGGAGAATCTGGCCAAACTAATAAATGCAGAATGAAGAATGAACCCTCAAAAATAATCCTTTCTTTAAACTTATGTAAAGAATAACAGATTTTGGATTGGACGAATTACAGCTATCCATTTAAAAAAAGTTTAGTTACCCTTATAAAATCATTTTCTTTCAATATTCTGATAGAAATTATATATATATACTATATATATCATTGACAAGAGAATGCCAACGACGGTACAAAGCCATTATCTATGCCCAGAAACCCCCCTTGGGCATAACGTTATTTTATATGAGAGTATATATAATACTAACTCATAATCCACTAACACTAAACCTATCAATCCATATAATATATATAGCTAGATTATTAATTATATATATAACATCTAACCACTATGGTATAGATAATAATAACGCTACCACAATATCACATACAGTAAACTACTCATTATCGTTTGGTTAGTAATTTTTTAAAATTAATATCTATATTATCTAGAATTATGATATATTATAGTCGGGTAATCAAAGCTATAAAGATATATTCGCTAATCAAAAATATTAATATATATATTCACTTTATATAAATTTCTATATTATCCGTGAAGATAATCTACTAGAGTAGGGTATATTCTTATCTACAATAGATAAATAAATACATAGAAAATCCAAATTAAATATTCCTCTTTTAAAACAATTATATCAATATCAATCAACATCTACTTTAAACGTGCATCATGATAGGCACTACTACATCCCGTGAGTCCACAATACCAACTGATACATAATAATACTTCAATTTATCGATTTGGGTTTCTTATACAGATGCCGAAATTTACTATCATAATTAACAACTTTTTAGTGTGCTGCGTGAATTAAGACAACACCGGTCACATAAAAAGCGAAAGTTTAGGGCGAGTATTCCTGCTTTGCCATGGAATGCAAAGCAAGCGCTGAAACGCTTCGAGGTTTCATGAGGCGGGTGCGTCACGCGACGTTGGAGTTAAATACCACATTTTAAACCGTTATTATTTTATGTGGAAAGATTAAGTGGTAATGTAAGCATTTGTTAAAAAAGAGCCTAGAAAAGAGCAAGGTTTTTAGAAGGAAAAACATCTTCGGAACACGCACAAAGGACAGAAAGACTCCTTATCATAAATATATAAAAAGATTTCTAATAAAACTTCAATGTTAAAAAATATTCAGTGTGTAAAATAGCAGTTTTATTAAAACACATAATAACTATCTCTTTGTTAAATAATCTAGTATAAAGATTATATGTTAAAGATTCACATTTATAATCACAAGCAAGGAAAGAGAAAGAAGAGAAACAATAAAATATGTTTTCAACAACAACATATTGGAAAAAATTAAGATTATAGAAAATACCACACAAACAACAACTTGAAAACTTTCAAATAATCAACTTATAAACAAGTGGCCAACAACTACCGTCCAAGGGATATAATAAAAGAGCAATAGAATATATAGCAGTCTCTATTTCTTATTAATGAAATCTTAAATTCCACAAATTAAAACGAACTAAGAATCGCGTCTTTTAATCGAATTGATCAAGTTAAATAAAAAATAATTAACACTAAAGGAGCAGAACCATACTTCCATTTTAATAAGTGACATAGGTACATCGATTTGGGGAACATCGCATTCCGAGTGCAAAGTTGTGTGGTTATGAAACGTCTTGCGGTCCAGAGAGTGGTATAGCGTTCAGTGTAGACAGAGAACCATTGCCACAAGCACTAAACGGAGAGATGGTGGAATGACACACAGCCAGACGTACTCTCAGTGGTCACAGTGGAGATAATAATGTAAGATAGACTGAGTTATTAGAGGGTAGGTATAAGGTTCCTTAGTGGTCACTGAGTATATGGCTCTATATAGATGCAGATAGACTTAACTCGATGACCGTAGAGATTTAGTATGGATTGATGGCACGAGTCATCCTTGATTATGTGGCTATCCTGACCCGTGACGACCTTCCTCAAAATGTAGGGATGTTATGCAACTGAAGGAAGGTGTGCGCTGCAGAAGAGTTGTGGTACACTTTTGAGAGAGAGAGATAATAAATGATACATTAATTCAATGTGGGGATAAAAAAGGTAAAGTTACTGAGTAACACATCTCAATTTAATTCGAGTATCCCACATGATATCGACTTACTACAAGTGAGTAAAAAAAGAGGCTGGAAAGAGTTAGTGAAGAGCAAGCAAGTGAAGAGTTTTATAAATAATAGCTCCGAAATAACCTTAACCACCAGCCCGGTAAGATCATACTATAGAAGATGGTTATAAGACCAATGAGTGTAATCACTAAAACGAAACCGACAGACAGAGAGGGGAGAGGTTGAGCTGAAGCTGGAACCCTATAATAGAAAAACACCGGAAATTTAAAAAAGGTAATACACTCAGTGTATAGAAGAAAATAAAAGACAGTAAAGAGAAACTAATACTCATACATGAGGAAAGTGAGGCGCCGGCAATTTATTCCTGCTGATACCACCCTTCCTTATATAAGAGGTAAGACAAACACTGGTAAATAAAAATACTAAATAAATCAGTAAATAGGAGTTTTGTGAGAATGCACGGACGTAACTAAAACTAGCATCGTGAATTTACAACTCAATCTCCCAGCATGCAGCACATTTAGCCAAATTTGGATGGAAAAGGAGAACATACACTCTGTGTAACTGTGAATTTTGCAATGTCTCAATGGCGATATGAGAAAATTTTGGCCGTGTACACTGTAAGGAAAAATAATAAAAAAATCATATAGTATCATATAAATAAAAAACTGAATATAGAATTTAATAGACAAGATTCAAAAAGATATTGAGACAAGCATAAATTTTATTGCATTACATTGATATTATACACTGCAGGAAGCAAAGATCCGACGAGAGAATGTTAATCTCATCCAACCTCGCAGTGAATACGTTAAAAATCACAATTTTTGATATGAGAACATTATCACACAGATAAGCTTTTTCAATTTAGGAAATCTATTGAGTTAATACATTTATAAAGAAGAAAAACCATGTGAAATAATAAAAAAACATGAATAGGACACAGTTTAGGTGAGAAATATTATAATGATAATATCGATAAAAGATTATAGATTACATTAGAATTAATCTTGGAATCTGTGTTGATTCCATGCGGTGGGTACAAACTCCTCTCATTGGAGCCTCTGATAAATACATATTCATATTGGAATTTATAAAATTAAACTACTCTCAATTAGTGATTATATTATATATATATATATATATTAATATATTAAAATATATAGTTAATATATATATTTAATTATATTATTATAAATATTAATAATATATTAATATATATTAATATATATATATATATATATTAATAATTTATTAATATATTAATATATATTAATTATAATATATATATATTAATATATATAATATTAATGATATTATAGTATATTATAATATATATATATATATAATTTAATATATAATTTATATATATTATTATATATATATAATAGTAAATATAATATATAAATATATTATATTATTTAATTAATATTAAAGATATATTAATATATATTAAATTATATAAATATAATATATAATTAATATTACTTATTAAATTTAATTATTATATTATTATATATATATTAATAATATATATATTAATATATATATATATATATAATTATATATATATATAATATATAGGGAGATATATATTAATTAATTAATGAGTATATATATAATTATAATATTAATATTTATAATAATTGGAGTATATAAGAGTAGGGTAGAGAGTCCGCAGTATTATGAATTAGCCCTGTGGGGTCTTTATATTATATCCTATTCTGGAGCTGTTGAAATTTTTGTTCATATGTTCGTTTTACAGATGAAACTAAATAAATTCTTTTGTTTAAATTATGTTTCTTTATCTGAGAATGAAAAACTACTGGTACGTTCGGAACACATACCGTTCCCTACACTCTTCAGGCACTCATTTATTACATAGATTTAACCCTTTCATAAGTCTTTGAGTAGAAAAGATCACAATAAATAATGGCTGTAAGATAGAAAGGAGAATTGATAAGATATAAAATATATAAGTAGAAGTTGAAATATACCATTGTACAATTTATAAAAGTTAATATCGTGGATAAAACTTTTGCAAAAAAGGGCAATTTGGATAAGAAACTACTACACACTGGTTAAGTGTCGATTATGATTTCACGGTGAATGATAAATAAGTTATAGAGTAGATGGTAGATACTATAAATTTTTAAATATATACTGGCATGCTTATGAGGTTAAGTATTGTTTGTAATATTTGAGTAAATACGTGAATTTAAGATAAGTTACTAAGGTAGATATTTGGTAATTACCCTTAGTGTAGACTTATGGTTTCATATTCTGGATTGGTTGGATAAGATTAATAAGTTTATAACCTAATATCATCATGCAATCGGATATAGACCGCGAGTTTCTGTTTTCCTTACCATCTATACATCAAGTAGAGTATTATTGGCTCTGTTTGCTTTACAGACGTGGGTGTCGTTGCAGGACCACCATATTAATACTATATATATAGCAAGTAGTTACTATGATGAATTAACTGTGAGCAAAAGATGTAGATTTTTTAAATAGGTAAAGTGGAAGAATGAGGAGGTTAAATTAATGATTATATGATTAAGAAATAAATAAATTTAGTAAGTGAGGTTATAATTAGTAAGGCTAGTAGTTATTTTGGAGAGTTATTCATTTTTAGCATTAATGTATTAGAATATTCTGATAAGACTGTATTATTAATGTCAGAAACAGAACATGTTTGTTGAGAGGGTATATGTATTATCTGAAAGGATTTTGAGAAGAGCAGTTATGATATACATAATTATATATATAACTAAGGGTTGAGAGTAGATTAATTATTATTATTACTATAATATTACTATATATGAGGAAATTAGTTTTACTGAGTGTTGTTTGGAAGATATTGCTGGATTAATTATTGGTTGAAAAGTTCGTATCGATGACTTGAAGGAAATGACTGGGGAGAGCAAGATGACATTTGAAGTGGTAGATAATATAATGTATATAAGTTCAAAATATTTTTTACTACAATTGTAAAGTTTTAATACCCTAAAATCAAGAAAAGAAGATTAAGTTATAAATTTAATTTAATAGCTGCGAGTGGGATTGAAGCTAAAGTGTTAATGACAGGAATTAATAGGAAGCTCTGAGTAGCAGTATTATGACATATGAGTGCTGGTATGAGCACACTGATCTTTGAATATGATAATGAAAAGTAGTATGTAGCTATTAGAGCAAGCGTGTGTTAAAGAAATAAATATGAATTTAGAAATAGAGGTAATTAGTTATTATATATAATAGTGGTGATATATATATATTATATAGTTATGATATAATGTTAATGTGTTACATCTCCATGGCAATTTCATTTGTATATTTATGGGGTGATGATAAAGAATCATAGTTAAAAGTAGCTCTGATAAACTCAAGTCAAAGAAGTATGGAAAATAGAATAGGGAAGAGATTTCCCCCCGAAGTCTGTATTAAGCTTTAATTGTCACGTCACTATATAATTAATTTTGGTTTATGTATACTAACGTAGATACTGAAGATAATTTACTAGAGTATATCCTCCTTGAGTAGCATGAGGTCGGAAAATTTGAGAAAACAGAAGTCAAACATAGTCATCCGTGAGGGAAGGAGTTTTGGTCTGCATAGGGTATTGGTCTGAACAACAAGAGAATAGAAGTGTAGATAAAGTGAAGCGACATTCACATTCTCCTAATATGTAAAAGCGATTATGAGCTGTGGTGTAGAGGAGAATGATGAGTATTACCGGGTGTAGGTGAAACCACGATTGTTGGATATATGTATGTGATTGCACTTTACATAAAGACGTATCTTTAAGATTTAATTATTTTTTTTATTGGTATGACTATATGATTTAATTAATATAATATGAATAAAAGATAAAACAAATTAATGTCACAATATATATATATTATATATTATTATATATATTTATATATATATATTATATATATATTTAAATATATATATATATATATAATATATATATATATATATATATATATATATATATATATATATATATATATATATATATATATATTATAATATATATATATATATATATGCGTTTATGGAGGGTATAGTTCCGAGGGATTGGAGGAGAGCAGTAATCGCAACCTTATATAAGGGTAAGAGGGAATAAGGGGTTACTGTAGGAATTATAAGTGGGGGGAATTTAGTTTATGTGAGTGTGTGTAAGGGAAGATATATGCTGGTATTTTGGTCGAAAGAGTGCGTCGAGCGACTGCTTGGTGAAGAACAACTTGCGTTTAGAAGTGATAGAGAATATGTGGATCAAATCTTTATATTGAAACAGATGATTGTGAAAATGGAAGAAGAAGAATAAATTGTATTTATGTTTTATGGATTTGCAACAGGCGTATGATAGGATTAATAGGGAAGCTCTAGGGCAGGTGTTAGTGATATATGGTGTTGGTGGTATGCTTTTGAATGGAATCAAAAGTATGTATGACGATAGTGAAGCTTGTGTAAGAATATATGTAGTTGAAATTTTTTTTTAAAAACAATAGCGGAGTGAGGCAGGGATTTATTACGCACCACTGGCACATATTTCGTTGACAGGTTAGAGAAAGGATCAGAACGCTGTGCAATTTTATTATGCAAATACCATAGCATCAGGGACAAAGTATACCACGCTGTAATAGTGTTGGGGGTGTATAGGGCCTGTCATCGCTAAAATTAAGGTAAATGACAAACCACGTAATTCCAGCTTTAGCAATTGGGGAAAGGTTATGGCGGGGGCATGCTGAGTAGATGGTCCATTCAGGTGTGAATTTAGCCACTACAACCAAGAAAAGGATTGCGCGTCGACCAACTCATAGTGAGTGCGTACAGATTTCCACAATCTGTGCCGAGGGTACGGGTACGGTGAACTTGGTCGACAGTTTGGTGTAGCGCACACAGCCATTGCATGGGCCGTGTAACGGTACTACGAGACCTAGGAGCACGCAAGGCGACGGGGCCTGGGCAGCCACGCGCCGCGACTGGCGTTGAAGACCATTTTATGCTTACGCTGGCCGTAAGAAACCGACATAAAATAGCAAGGCACCTTCAAATACAGCTGCAGAAGGTACATGGGGCCCGTGTGAGTGATAATACAATACGTCGACGCCTCGCGAAACATAATTTGCGGCTACGGAGGCAGGCCATAATACCACGACACACCAGTTAGCATCGGCGGGCGCGACTAGCATTTGCCCGGGAACACCTACGTTGGACCGTCGGCGATTGGGTGAATGCGCTGTTTACAGATGTGTCAAGAGTCAGTCTTTTCACCTCCGATTGGCCATCCAGAATCTATCGACGATCTAATGAGAGGTACGTGCAATGTAATATGCGGGAGGTATTGCTATTTGGAAGTGGATCTCTCATAGTCTGGGGAGGCATATCTTTAGAGGGTCGCACGGAGTTGCGTGCCCTAGGTGGCAATTCTCTAGCCGCCGTACCGTATATCACAGACATCCTTGACCCGTATTTCGTGCAATATGCCTATTACATGGGTGACAGATTCGTCCTAATACATAATAACGCAAGACATCACAAGACCAGATGTGTTACCGAATAACTAACGACCGTAAAAATCTGAACATTGGATTGAGCCAGCATACAGTTCCGACCTAAACCTAATTGAACGTGTGTGGGACATGTTGAAACGGCGGTTGCGACAGCTGCAACCACCGCCAGGAACCCTCCAGGAGCTGCGGCAGGCGATGCGTGGAGTGTTGGATCAGATTTCAGTGGAGGACATTTGGCACCTAATTGAGAGCATGAAACGACGGTGCCAAGCCGTCATCCGCACAAGAGGTGGCTATACACTTTATTGAGTAACACCATCCACACACGAACCCTTCACCGCGATAACATCCCACGTTGGAGGAAACGCATCGGCCACATACATTACCCATTCGCAGGCCCCCAAGGGATTCCTAGGGCCCCTCAACAATCTTACCACTGTATAATATGTCCCCAATGCTATGTTACTTGCATAATAAAGTTACACAGCCTTCTGGTCCTTTATGTAACCTGTTAACGTCATATGAGATAGTGGTGCGTTAATTTTGACCAGTAATATATAATATAATTTATATATATAATATATATATATATATTATATATATATATATATATATATATATATATATATATATATATATATATATATATAATATATATATATTGTGGTGATTGAGGTCAGGTCAATTTTACCAACATAGCGTGCCAATGCAAAAGCGTAGTTTTTTGAACGAACTCTTTTTCTCACCATGGCAAATTAAAAATTATGAATATGATTACGACTGACGTGCGTCCTCATCTCATTCTACCGCCATTTTTGCGTTCAACTGCAACCGTTTGCCGAGCTCTTATAACTTATGAATTTTTTATTACTTTATGTTATCTAAAGCTTATTAAAGCGAGCTAATTCTTTATGCCATGGTGAGTGAAATAGGCAGTGCGAATTTATTTATTATTATATATTAATGTAAATAATAGTGATAAATGTCGGTACCCTGTGAAGTGGCGTTATTATATAGTATTTCTTTATATATTTTTATTTATAATTGCTTAGCTAGCTTATCCTCATGGTAGCACCCTTAGATTAGTATATACTAAGGGCCTATTATTTTATGTAAGCCACTTTCATGGGGAACCTACGCCCGATTTTTGTTTGCCCAATAATACCTTGTAAATTTTTATGTAGGCCGACAAGTAGGCCATCTAATAGGCCCAAAATTTTATTCATTTTTATTATACAAAATTTAATGTAAAATAATTATTTATTATATTTTATGTTAAATTTAGTTATATTATTTTTATTTCTTAGTATTAATTATTCTATTTTTGTTTAATTCCCAGGTTACTGGGGTCCTTGTTTTTTCTTCTAAATATAAAATCAACGTCAATCAAGTCGTTTGAATCAACCAGCATCCCGCTAAAAAGTAGTGACCATTGGAGTGACATCGAAGCCTACCAGTGGAAGTAGGCTCCCAACACCTAGCCAGCATATTTATCTCCAGCTACGGGCCTACCAAATTTTCGTGCGCAGCTTCAAAGCACGCGTTGGACCCCATCCATAGGCCAAACAAAGGAAAACCGTCCTGTTGCTCATAATCAGGGCTTAATTTTCATTATTATTATTATTATTATTATTATTATTATTATTATTATTATTATTATTATTATTATTATTATTATTATTATTATTATTATTATTATTATTATTATTATTATTATTATTATTATTATTATTATTATTATTACTTCTTTTTACCATTTTATTTTATTATTTGTGATAACATTTTTATATATAACTATTTTTATAATTTTCAATTTTATATATATATCAGTGTCAAACAGTGGAAGCAAAATAGTTTCGTCAAAAATAGAAAAGTACCACTGGAAGCAAAATAGTTTCGTCTTTAAAATAGAAAAGTTCCGCCAGAAACAAATAGTTAGGTTTATTTTCGCGCTGCCACCTTTTGCATTATTTACTTTTTCTAGTATTGGTGCTGTGGTTTTGCCTTCTTCCTTCCTTCATCCCTCTCCTAATTCTTACCTTCTCTCTTCGTCATTTCTTTTCTTCTACTTCATTCTCCAGCCCTCGTCATGGTGGAGACTAACGACGACACTCATCCTCCACCTCCTCACCACTTTCGTCTTCCTCCTTTCTACCCTCACCATCCTGAAACATGGTTTTCACTAGTAGATGGCATCCTCCGTACTATCAGTGATGAGGCGACCAAGTACAGTACGGTTTTGTCCTTCCTGCCTGAGGATGTATCCCTCCGCATTAGGGATTCCATCCCTACCCTGTCCGCACTCTCTTTATCCAGAAACTACCCAGAGATGTACAGTATTTCCTCGCATCGATGGATCCAAAACTTACTCTTCAGGAGGTTGCAGAGAGAGCCGATGGTCTTATACGCTTCTTCAACTCTAATGCTCCCGCTGTTTCTGCCATCGCTGCTCCTGTGTCTGTTTCCTCTTCTCCTGCAGCTCAGGCACTTCCTTTTCCTCCTACTTCATTGCCTCTTCCGTCTTCTTCGCTTCCTTCTCCCTATACCTTCTCTTCACCCCCCTCTGTGGTCTCTCCGGTTCCCTCTTCCGCTGCTACTTCTTCTTCTTATCCGGTGTACCCGCCCCATCCCTCGTACCCCTGGTCCATCTCCAGCGCCTCTCACGACCCCTGTTCCTCCCGTTTTTCGAGTATAGAGACCCGTCTTTTCGGTTTGGAACATGGCAATGGCAGATCATGAAAGCGGGAGCTGAAAATGTCCATCTCGCCATGCTAACGGTCCTCAAAGGGACTCTCGATCCCGCAACCGCTCCTCTTCAGGTCGTTGCTTCTCTGACCGTTCTCCCACCCCAGGCCCTCAGCAATATCCAAATGGGTATTGTTTTTACCACCACCGGTTTGGCTTGAAAGCGCATAAGTGCAACCAACCCTGCACTTTTTCGGGAAACCCCCTAGCCAGCGGTCCATAAAGGCGGTGGATCCAGCTGGCCACCCCTCCGTTTGTTCTTCCTCTCCGCCTTCTTCGTCTCAGGATATCCTGCGCCTCGCCTTTTCAACAGGTCTACAAACCTGTTCTTTCTGATCGACACCGAGCGTCGTAATTCTTGCTACCTCGAGATGCCTACCCAGAGGTCCGCGCCTGTTCCTCTCTGACCGGGCTCTTTTACGCTGCAATATGGTAGTACCATCCTGTCTATGGTGAGCCGTTTGTGCATCTAAGACATCCTCTCTTCGCCGTCAATTCCATTGGGTATTCGTAGTTTGCTGAGTGACCCAACCCATTTTGGGAGCTGATTTCCTGTCACATTTCGACCTTATGGTCGATCTAAGAAACAGGAGATTGGTTGACGGCTGTACGTCTCTGTCTTCTGCAGGTACCGTAGTTTCTTCTGCTCTTAAAGGCATCTCTGCTGTTGCTCCTTCTTCTGGTACCTCCCCCTTCTTCACCATCCTGCAGAAAGATTTTCCGGCGCTGTTGAACCCCTGTTCTTCTTCCTCTCCTGTTCAACATTCTGTGCGCCACCATATAGAGACTACGGGCTCTCCCACCTTTGCTCGTGCTCGGCGTCTGCCTCCTGACAAGCTCAAGGCAGCCAAGGCGGAGTTTGAGCACATGCTCAAACTTGGTATCGTCCGCCCTTCCAAAAGTTCATGGTTCCTCCCCCCCTCCACATGGTGCCTAAAGGTGCTTCTGATTGGAGGCCTGTGGGAGATTTTAGGGCTCTAAACGCTTGTACGATACCAGACCTGCTACCCGGTCCCGCACATCCAGTCTTTCACCTCTAATCTGGCTGGTAAATCCATTTTTAGTAAATTGGATCTTGTCAGGGCTTACCACCAGATCCCAGTCGCACTAGAGGACATACCGAAGACGGCCATCATCACTCCTTTTGGCCTCTTTGAGTACACACGCATGCCTTTCGGTTTGAGGGGTGCAGCTCAGACTTTTCAACGCTTCATCGATGACGTTCTTAGAGGTCTCCCCTTCGCCTTTGCTTATCTGGATGACCTCCTCATAGCTTCCTCTTCTCCTGCCGAGCATGAGCAACATCTAAGTGCAGTTTTTGCCAGGTTGGACGAATGTGGCATGCGTCTCAACCCGGCAAAGTGTGTTTTTGGTGTCCCTTCTCTTACCTTTCTAGGACACACTGTTTCAGCGGATGGCATTTGTCCTCTTGCAGAGCGCGTGGAGGCCATTCGCACCTTCCCTAGGCCTGTCTCTCAGAAGCAGCTTCGTCAGTACCTCGGCATGCTTAACTTCTATCATCGTTTTCTCAAATCGGGCGCTGATATTCTTCGACCCCTCACCGCTCTCATCCGCCCCAAGCACCGAGGCAGTTCTACAAAAGTGGACTGGTCTGACGAAGCTACGGCTGCTTTTGAAGCTTCCAAAGAAGCACTCGCTTCTGCCACACTCTTAGTCCACCCCCAGGACTCAGCTCCGACCAGAGTTCAGGTAGGTAGATGCCTCCGATTTTGCTGTCGGGGGTGTTCTCCAGCAGCACCTGAACGGAGTGTGGTCTCCTCTCGCCTTTTTCTCTCGCAAGTTGCAACCTCCTGAGACTCGCTACAGTGCTTTTGGGAGGGAGTTACTTGCGATGTATCTCGCCGTCCGTCATTTCCGCTACTTTCTGGAGGGTCGTGAGTTCCACATACTCACTGATCACAAACCACTTACCTTCGCTATGGTCTCCAGAAACGAACGGCACTCTCCTCGAGAAGCTCGTCACCTTGAGTATGTCTCACAGTTCACAACTGATGTCAGACATATTTCAGGTGTCGACAACTTCACTGCTGACGCTCTCTCCAGCATTGAAATCGACGCGATTTCAGCTTACCCCAACAATCGACTACACGCTTATGGCAACGTGCCAGACTACCGAAGATCCTGCACTTCCACAGCTGACGCTCTCTCAAGCTGGAGTGGCTCCAACTCCCTGGAATAGAGAAGAGACTTCTGTGCGATGTCTCTCAGGGTTCTCCTCGTCCTTTCGTACCTGCATCGTTCCGTAAGGCTGTTTTCCTCAATCTTCACGCGCTTTCCCACCCTGGCATTGAGGCTTCACGCAAACTGGTTGCTGCCCGATTTGTGTGGCCTGATCTGAATGCCGACGTAGCAACTTGGTGTCGCACTTGTCTTCCCTGCCAGCGTTCTAAGTCTTCCCTGCCAGCGTCCTAAGGTCCACCGTCACACCAAGTCCCCGCTAGGCATTTTCTTACCCCTGTGCTCGCTTTGAACGTGTCCACATCGACATCGTTGGACCTCTGCCCTCCCCTCCCATCGCGGTAAGAAATCATTCTTCGCTGTTGATCGTTCAACACGATGGACCGAGGCATCCCTCTCTCG
>JABUQX010065307.1:0-13116 GCA_015478945.1 Trachelipus rathkii | reverse complement strand
AGCCAAAACAGCAGGGAAAGCAAGATTTGATTTGGGGCAGAACTCTTGCTTAGACTGTCTCCAACCATATTTTTCATACTATCATTAATCATGGTAGTAAAACTTATTTATAAAGGCGGCACTTCCACGACGTGTAGCTAAGAGAAGGGTAGATTGTGGCTACTAGCGGTCCGCGGTGTTGTACTGCCTGTCACTTATGGAGGACAGGAAAGTTACAGGGAATTTCTTTAGACCGTGAACCGTAAAGATCTATATAAGGGTTCAGACCTTTAAGCTTGCACTGCTCTATAACATATGCTAAGGAAGCAAGCCTCTACTATAGTTAATTATGTCCTTATATTATACTGTGAGAAGAGACAGTTACATTTGCTTAGAGCTAGCACTGTAACTACTCACTCTAAAGTCGTGAAAACAGGTATATATAAAGTATTGACAAAGCCTTTAACTTGAGACTCGTGTCACGTATTTATCTAAAGGTAAAGTAAGCTATATTATTTATAAATTTAATAATAACTATTGAGCACTCCCTCACCCAACAAATTAATTTAGCAGACCATAGGCAAATGTCTACTTTGAGAGGTTGTCTTGATGACTCTCGTATATGGCAAGAATCTTAATTAAGTGCTATAGGCTTCCTTGTGACTTTTAGTGCAAGCCTTTCTCTCTTATAAAAAAAACTCTTTAAATATTTAAATATGTACTTACCTAATATTTAACTGGACAGTCTCCTCATTCAAAATTGCGCTTTGTACCGAAAGAATACTTTGTTGATTCTTTTCACAAAATAGACAAGATACTGAGTATTCTCTTCTTTATCTCATTTGTCTTACACTTGGTGCAGTCTTTTTTTCTCAATAACTGCATACCCATAGGTAGGCTTTGTAAACTGTGGAGAGACTGCCCTATTCTATGGGCGAAGACTTGCTTTCTGTTATGAACTGCCATCGTTATAGCCGAGCACCTCTGTAGAACAATTTACCTTTCATTGTACATGGCACATAAATTATCTTCCAATATCCAGCGTAATCTTTCATTTATTTAATAAGTAGAGTTTTCAAACGCCCTTATATGGTATTCAAGATGCCCTATTTTCTTAACATGACCTAATAATTTACCTTAGATAAGGATAATGCTACGTTGTATCTTTGGTGACTGTCCTCTCTATTATTCTTGAGAAAGACCTTACTCGTTGAAGAACTGCGCAATAATCCACTGGAATTAAGTGCAGTTATTAGACGATCATATTTTCTTTAGACTCATATGGCCTAAAATTAATACCTATATTGAGGTGACAGTCACTTTCTTTGAATCTGAATATATACTACTAGATATATTAGACTAACGGCACTTCTTGTAACTGCCATAATCTATCATAAGTGAAACATAGAGGCCTTCTTAACTTTTCTTTCTTAGCCCTTTGACGCTTAGTACTCAAGTTCTTTGATTTATAAAGAGGGCGAAGTCCCTTTTCATTTAAATTGGCCTTTAATATACAATATAACTCTATATTAAAGCAGATTAGCTATTGCTCAAGTTTAATACGAGTAGTAGTCCTAAACAGATATAAAGTGAGTCTCACCTTACTTGACTGCTAAATATTAATTTATTATGAGAGAGTAAATAAACTAATCTAGATTATCAATACCCTCTTTTCTTAATAATTACTGCCCAAATTATTCGTCGCTTTAGATGGATTCACTAGCAACTTGCTTATTTTGACTGTCCACTACCATGCTACGTACAGTCTTTATCTTTAATTATATTCTGAAATATACCTATCACTTATAGGCAGCACGTTGACATGAGACAGGGAGAATTTATCAGCTTTTATACTCGAGGTTATAGCTTTTGTAGGCAAGGGGACACAAGGATCTTATTTATGGAATCGTTATGAACTTTGTGCGCTATGCCGCCCTTTGGGAAAATTAGGCATGTTTACGTTGTTTGCTTCAATTCATGCCATATAATTGTGTTTCCTTTCTTATCGATAGGCTAAAGAAATTATATACCTTTTTCTTTAGTTTTTTTACATGTGTGATCTAGTGTTCTTATTATTTAATCTCGTGTCACTTTTATATTGTCAATATTATTCGTTTTTTTCAAGCTTTCTTTGACTTATCTTATTTATCTGGTTTACACAAATTCTATTACAACCTTATACTTGAACTATTTGATTATTTATTGGACTATTTATATTTATTGATTGTAAGAACTTAACCTTTAATGGCCAGCTGTATTACTATGTATCATGCCATATCAGTTGTTCTGTAGCAGTCATTCTTTTATAACTGCATTTCTACAGGCAAGACGCTTCCTTAATGCTGCCTATATAGTTCTATGGTTTTCAAGTTTTTGTCCTTCCTTTGACTTTGAATTGTGTACCACGGTTCAGATCCCCTTTCTCTCTAATCTCGCCTCCTTGTAGTTTTCAGACCCTTCTTGAACCTGTCTATCATCCTAGGGCATTTCTCTTTCCTCTTGACTCTGCCCTACCTTTTACTGTGACATGTACACTTTCACCTTGTGTGCACTATTTAGCTTTACCTTCTACAGTAGCAGTCCTCCTTAAAGTTTGTGTCTACTCCCCTAGGTGTGAGCTCCTATCTCTATTCAACCTTAGAGGCCTAAACGGCAGCTTCTTGAACTGCCTACCTAGGCAGCTTCTTGGACTGGCTACGTTAGGAGGAAACAGTCTTCTTAACTTGCCTACCCATAGGCGCTTCTGACTGCATCCTACATCTGCCATATTTTAATCTTCACAACCGTAAGGCACGCCTTCTTAGAGATCGTGAGAGCCATAAAGCCTTGGCAGTGAACGCATATCTTAACTGGCCTTGTCTATAGGAACAGTTCCTTTCTCTGACTGCCTAAGGTATACCAATTGGGCAGGCCATACTGACTGCACTACCTATAACCCTTAGGGTGAACCCCTTCTTTGACCATGCCTACCATAGGCAGTCTTATGTAAAATTTGCAGACCGTACCGTCTGGTAGGCAGGCAATCCTGCCGCCTTGGTCACTGGGCGCGGGGTCCGGCTGGACTGTAGGCGGCGAATGGTCGAGGCCTTGCTTGAAGTGGCAGTCCGTAGTACTGGCGTGGTCGTGAGGCGCTTCTTGACGCTGAGAGCCTACCGCTTAGGCAGCCTTCTTCTTGGACTGCTGTTAATGGGAGCGCGAAGCAGTCTTCTATGAACTGCTACCTAGCAGCCCTTTTTTGACTGCCTACTAGGCAGCATTCTTAACTGGCCTAACCTAGCAGGATCCCATTCTTGAGACTCGACTACTTAGGCAGGTCTTCTTAACTGGCCTACACGTTAAGTGCTAGGTCACGGTTTTCTCTAGGACTTGTGCGGAAGGAGACCGAGGCAGCCTTCTTGACAGCCTACAACCGTAGGCATCACTTACTTATGTGAAAGCGATGCCTCCTCTCAGGCAGTCTTCATACTGCCTACCAGCAGCTTAGCTTGTTCTGCCCTACCTATACTAGGCTCAGCTATCTTAGCTGTTGCTAGCTCCCATAGGACAGTCCTTCTTAAAGCTGACCAGATAACCATAGGGCAGGCCTTGCTTGACGTGCCTGACAATAGCAGATAGCTTCTAAGTGACAGATGGCCTCATACCTATAGAGGACAAAACCTTCTTAAACTGCCTACCTTAGGTCAGCTCTTCTCTATGGCTTGCTGTACCTAGGTCAGCCATTGCTTAGACTAGTGCACTGACCTAGCAGCACTTCTTAACTGCCTAGCCTCAGGCAGTTTTCTTAACTGCCAACCTAGGCAGCCCTCTTGACTGTCTACCTAGGGGCAGACGTTTCTTGACTAAACCTATCCTAATCCAGCTTATCTGAACTGCCTACCTAGGCACGCTTTTCCTTGACTGCCAACATTCTAGCAGTCTTTCTTAATTTGCCTACCTAGGCGTCTTCTCTTAACTGCCTACCTAGGCAGGGCCTTCTCTTTTGACTTGCCTACCTAGGCAAGCCTTCTTAACTTGCCTACTCTAGCAGCTTCTTGACGATGACCTACCTCAGGTACAGTCTTCTTAATCTGCCTACATAGGCACCTTATTACTGCCTTTAACCTAGGCAGGCTCGTTCTTGACTGCCTACCTTAGGACAAGTCTTCTTAACTGCTAACCTAGGGGCAGTCCTTCTATGACAGCCTTACCTCGCAGCTTCTTGACTGCCTATTAGCTGGCAGCCTTCTTGCATGCCTACCTAGGCAGCCTTCCTCACTGCCTACCTAGGCATCCTTCTGGACTGCCTACCTACGGCAGTTGTTCCTTCTTAACTGCCTACGTTAGGCAGCCTTTACTTGCACTGCCTACCTAGCAGCTCTTCTTAACTTCATAACCATTAGGAGCCTTCTTAACGTGCCTAACCATAGGTCGCAGCCTTTTAAAACTGGCCTACCTATCAGCCTTCTAACTGCCTACTTAGGCAGCCTTCTCTACTGCCTACCTAGGCAGTCTTCTTAAACTGCCTACCTAGCTAGGCAGCCTTCTTAATGCCTGCCTAAGGCAGCCTTTCTTGACTGCCTATCCTACGGCAGCCTTCTTGACTGCATATCTAGGCAGCCTTCTTGACTGCCTAGCCTGCGCACCTTCTTAACTCCTACCTAGGCAGCCTTCTTGACATGCTAGCTAGGCAGTCTTCTCTTAACCTGCCTACCTAGGCATGCCTTTACCTCTCGAACTGCCTATCGTAGGCGCCTTCCTTGCCTGGCCTACCTAGGCAGCCTTCTGACTGCCTTCCTAGGTTAAGTCTTTCTTAACTGGCCTACCTAGGCGCCTTCTTGACTGCCTACCTAGCAGCCTTCTTGACTGCCTACCTAAGCAGCTTCCTTGAACTGCTACCAGGCATTGAGTTCTTCTAACTAAACTACACCTAGGCAGCTTCTTACTTGCCTACCTAAGGCAGCCCTTCTTTGACTGCCTACCTAGCAGTCTTTCTTAACTGCCTACTAGGCAGCCTTCGTACTGCCTGCCTAGGCAGCCTTCTTGACTGCTACCTAGGCAGCCTTCTTGACTGCTTACCTAGGCGGCCTTCTTAACTGCCTACGTAGGCAGCCTCTTGAATGCCTACCTAAGGCAGCCTTCTTGACCCTACCTAGGCAGCCTTCTTGACTGCCTAACCCTATAGGCAGTCTTCTTAACTGCTACCTAGGCCTTCTTGACTGCTACCTAGGCAGCCTTCTTGACTGCTCACCTAGGCAGGCCTTTTGGACTGCTTACCTAGGCAAAGCCTTCCCTTGACCATGCCTACCTAGGCAGCGTTTCTTGAACTGCCTATCCTAGGCAGCTCTCGACTACCTGAATATGGCACCTTCTTGACTGCCAACCTAGGCAAGCCCTTCTTTGACTTGTGCCTTCGGCCCTAGGTCCTCAGAAAATCCTTCTTTAATAGTTTTTCTGCTTCATCACCATAGTGTGTGCATTTCTGCGAACAGAACTTCTTCTTAACTGCCTAGTTGCCGCCATAGGCAGCTTCCTTAACTGCTGACCTTGCTTGCCCGCCGAATTGAAAGGGTTTATTCATGGCACAACGTACTTCTTAGACTTGCTTTGATCCTAGCGTCAGCCTTTTTCCTTTGCATGGCAGTGCCTAAAGGAGATCTCGCAAGTGACACCAATAATCAGCGTCGCGGTGCGGACTCTCTCTTGCGCTTAAAGGCACTGAAGCTACTTTCATCCACTATTGGCTACGCCCTTCTATGCCGCTCTGTGGACTGAACTGACTACGGGTTTCAACCGCCAACCTTCCATGCTCCGTGCACCTCCCTCTCCCTCTAACGTCCTTCGCGCTCTTGTCGGTACTGCTCTAGGCAGTCTTCTTTAAACTGCCTACCCTAGGCTTGCCTTCTTCGAACTGCCTATAACTAGGCAGGTCCTTCTTAACTTCCTTAACTGCCTACCTATGGGAGATCTTCCTTGACATGGCTGCCTAGGCAGCCTTCTTGACTGCCTATCCTAGGCAGCCTACTTGACTGCCTACCTAGGCAGCCCTTCTTGACATATCCTGCCTAGAGCTTCTTGACTGCAAACCTCAGGCAGCCTTTTGACTGGCCTTACCATAGGCAGCCTTTGCTTGATGCCTACCTAGGCAGTCTTCTTAACTGCCTACTAGGCAGCCTTCTTTTGACTGCTACCTAGAGCCTTATAACTGCCTATCTAGGCAGCTTTTCTTAACTGCCTACCTAGGTAGTCTTCTTAACTGCCTACCTAGGCAGCTTCTTGACTGCCTACCTAGGCAGCCTTCTTGACTGCCTACCTAGGCAGCCTTTCTTGACTGCCTACCTAGGAGTCTTCTTAACTGCTAACCTAGGCAGCCTTCTTGACTGCCAATCACCTGGCAGCCTTCTTAACTGCCCTACCTAGGCAACTTCTTGACTGCCTACCTAGGCCAGTCTTCTTAACATGCCTACCTAGGCAGAAATTCTTACTGCCCATACCCTAGGAGCTCCTTCGAGAACATGCCTCCTAGGCAGCCTTCAAATTAACTGCCTATCCCTGCGCCTTCCTAACTGCCTACCTAGGCAGCCTTCTTGACTGTATATTAGTTTATTGAGTGTGTAGGAAGATATATGCCTGGTGTTTTGGTCAAAGAGTGCGCCGAGTGAACTGAAGGACTGATTGGGAAGAACAATGTGCCTTCAGAAGTGGGTAGAGGATCTGTTTATCAAATATTTACATTGGAACGCTTCTTAATGCCCTACCTAGCAGCCACTTCTTAACTGCATACTAGGCAGTCTATTAATTGCTACCTAGGGCAGCCTTCTGACTGGCCTACCTAGGCACCTGTCCTTAACTGCCCAACGAAAAACTGCAGAGGGCTTGCTTGACTGGCTACCTAACTGAGTACTCTTAACTAAAAATAAAAAAACAAAGAACATCCAAACCAGAAAACACGTGAAAAAAAAAACCCAAAAAATAAAACAGAAAACACGATCTACCGCCAAACAAAAAACCAACTACAAACACGTCTCTGTACAAATCACTCTAAAACTAAAAAAAAAAAACTGCTACCAAAAAAAATAACGCGAGCTGAACGCAGACAACCGAAAAAAAAAAAACATGTTAACATCTGTAATAAGCTACACTATGCAAAATGTCTTATCTTAGACCTAAAACAAACTAGAAAAACACGCGAGTAAAAAATACTATAAACCAAAAAAAAACACAAAAAAACCATAAAAAAAAAGAAAATGCCACAAGTGTAAAAAAAAAAAAAACTAAAAAATATAATATTTTATTTTACGGGATCGACAACGTAATGAAATGGGATTTGCATGGGATTAAAAGTTTACATAAAAAAAATAGCTAGGTGAGTTGAAACGGTGGTTGGAAAAATTTTGATAACATAGTTTTCTGCTGCTTACCCTAGGCAGGCCTTCTTGGACTGCTACCTAGGCAGTCCTTCTCCTTAACTCCACTACCTAGCAGCCTTTCTGACTGCCCCGCTCTAAAGGGCAGTCTTCTTAACCGCTGCCTATAGGCAGCTCTTCTTACAAAACCTGCTAACCTAGGCAGCACTTCTCGACTTTGCCAAAATAGGAGCCTTCTTGACTGCTACATAGGGCAGCTCTTCTTACTACACTGCCTACTTAGGCAGTCTCTTCTTTGACTGCCCCTACCTAATCTCTATTTACTTTCCACCTAGGCCGCCTTCTGTACTGCCTACCTAGCTTCTTCTTAAACGACTGCCTACCTAGGGCCATTTCCTGACTGCCTATCACTTTAGGCAGGGCCTCTTGACTGCCTACTAGGCACCAAGCACCTTTGACTGGCCTCTAGCAGTCTTATTTATGCGTAACCACATTGGCAAAGCCTTACTTTGACATTTCTCTGCCTAGGGGCAGCTTTCTTGACGGTGCTGCCTAGGGGCTAGTTCTTTCTTGACTGCCTAATCCTAGGGGCAGGCTCTTGACTGCCTACCTAGGCAGCCTTCTCTTCTCTCCCCACGCCCTCCTTTGCCCCTTTTCTCTTCTCCCTTGACCTGCCTATTAACTTATCACATACCCGTCTTACCAGCAACCTCTACAATGATAGAGAAAATGAGGTGAGAAGAAGAATAAATTGTATTTAGGTTTTATGGATTGCAAACAGGGGTATGATAGGGTTAATAGGGAGCTCTATGGCAGGTGTTAGTGATACTATAGTGTTGGTGATAGGCTTCTGAATGGAATCAAAAGTTGTTTGACGATAGTGAGGAGTGTGTAAGAATAATGGTGTCAAAAGTGATTGTTTAGTATTAATAGCGGAGTGAGGCATGGTGTGTTATTGTCTCCTTGGGTATTCACTTTGTATAATGGATAGGGTTATTGAAGAATTGAAGGTGGGCGTGACAGGAAATGGTGTTAGAAGATGGAGATGAGTGGAGGGTGCCCTACCTATTATATGGAGATGATTGGTTTTTTGTGTGGCGATTTGAAGAGAGTTTGAGAGGGTTTGTAGAGAGATTTGGCAGTGTGTAAAGGAGGGGTTTGAAAGTAAACGTAGATAAGAGTTAGGTTAAGTGGTTGTTGAGTGAGGACAGTCTCAAGTGTGAAAGTTATGTAGGATGGTGAGCAGCTGGAACAAGTGTCGAGTTTTAAATATTTAGGGTATATGTGGATGAAAAGGGAAGGATGATGCAGAGTGTGTAGTAGGAAAGTGTGAATGGCAGGAAGGTGGCTGTGCAATTTAAATCGTTGGTGAATGTTAAAGGGACTAAGTCTTTAGTGCGCTAGGGCTTTACATGATGGTCTGTTGCTACATATATACTGTATAGTAAGTGAGAACTATGGTCTGGATAGAAGTATAGATCTAAAGTTCAATGTGTTCAGTGGACAATCTTAGGGGCATGCTAGGTGTAGAGATTTGATTCACTGGAATATGAAGAATGAGCATGGTAACATATCAGAGAGTTTGTGTGGTGCGAAGACAAGGGGTAAACGAGAAAATAAATGAAAGTATGTTGAGATGTCTTGGTCATGTGGAAAGGATGATGATAGGTCGGTTTATAAGCAGATGTATAGTGCGTAGTGTGTTTGAAAACGCGACGCTGGAGATCGAAGAAAGTGGATTGAGTCAGTAAACGAATGTCTAAGGAGAAGAAATGTGAAGTTTGGCGAGCGAGAATAAAGGTGCAATAATAAGAAGAGAATGGCGGGTTTTGTGAGGGGGTATGGTGGTGTGGCTCACCTGGGTCAAGGATGAACTCCCTTTAACACTTTTCACCCGATTTTTTTTACCCCAATAAAGTGGGGGGGGGGAAGGGGGGGTCCGTCGCAGTCCTGTGAAGCTATAAAGGTGGATTTTCTGATTGCGACGCAGTCCTTACTAATTATGAACATAAGGAAGGGGCTAAGGCGGCTATCTTTTCGACTTTTATATATATAACTCGCCGTTTCTTTTCTGATGCTTGTTACGCACCTTACACCATCTTGGGAGAAAAAAGGTAGATGAAGATATATAATATATATATTCATATTACTATATTATTATATATATATAATATATATATATATATAATATATATATATACTATATATATATTATAGTTAATATATCTATTATATAATATATATATTATACTCAATATATATATAATAAATTAAAGATCATGTGAATTATACATTATATGCCTAGAGCATATAAAACTTATAACGTTACTAACTCTACTTTTATATTGTAATACCTCTTTTAACATATTGTAATTTACTGTATTTTAATGCTAATTACCCTAAAAAGACTTGATATATATGAAAAATAATTTAATTTAAATAAAAAACAAAAAAACAAAAATATTTTGGCCTAGTACATACTACTAAACAAACGGAACGTTTTTTTTTAATTCCCACCCTTATTCATTCTAATAATAAATAATAATATAATAATAATTATAATATAATAATATAATAATAATATAATATAATGAATAATAATAATAATAATAATTTTTGAGTTGATGTACAGGGACCACCACAGCACCCAGTAAATGCTGCTATACCGTGTCAGCAAAAAAACATCAGGGGAAATCCCTAGCAAAATGACATAAAAATTGCTCTGAGAATGGTTAAAATTCTATAGAGGATAATTTTTAATATCAGAAGGAAGGCCGAAGATTATCGTTCGAAGATAAGGATAATCAGAGAGGAAGCGTGTCAAAGCGGTGCTGGACAAAAACAGTAGGAAAACCAGGAATGAACGTGCGTCTGAGGGCCGAGAGAGCTTCGCAATCCCCAAACGCATAAAAGATTGAAAGGCGGCAACTCGTGCTGCAAAACGGGCAAGATGAAGGACCATCTTGCGCAATGGAGGACCACCTTGCGTTATGAGAAAACCATGGGCGAAATTGGCATGTTCTATTCGCAATCGAGCCAGGACCAAATATCTGCTCGCTGTTCCCCGGAACACCCACACAGGAAGGGACCCAACAAAATGTAACATTAGTCCTCTGCACATGCAATGAGCAGAGGACAAGGTCTATGAATAGGAACCTGTATATGGAAGAACAAAGAGCACATGAGTTGCTCTCTCCGCATTGACAAGGGCATCATCCCCGCCTCCACCTCCACATCCAGGCTCACCTTCGGAGAAGGTCGAAATGCTCCTGTCGCTATCCTCAGGCTCTCGCTCTTAATTGGGTCAAGAAGACTGAGGTACGACTGGAAGTTTTGCACATGAATGACACAACCATAGTCCAGTTTGATCCTTGCCACATGATGCAAAGATGGAGCATGTTCTTTCTGTCCGCACCCCAAGTCTTAGAGGTGAGGTGCCGTAAAAGATCCAACGAACGATGGCAGCTAGTTCCGATGAATAATATGAGGGAGGTACGCAAGGCGCTCATCGAGCAACAGAAGCAAGAATCTCGCCGCAGACTCCAAACAAATGGGGGTCATAGAGGGCTAAAGAAGGAGGCGAATGTACCCGACCACCACGTCGTGGATTATTCCTGAACAGCATGGCCTTTCTTTTTGATGTAGAGAAGGTGAAACTACGCTTACTACACCATGTGGAAACCCCGTAAATGGCCAGTTGAAGCTCCATACAAGGAAACTTTGCCCCAGTGACAAAGTGCAAGATAGTCGACATAGATGGAGCAGCGGACCGAGCGTGGTATGGTATCCACTACTCCATTGCAGTCTATTGCGAAAAGCGACACACTTAACATACTGCCCTGTGGCACCCCTCATGATCTCATCCATGAAAAAATGTCGTGGCAATGTGGGGCTGCAACGAACTCGAAACGAGCGATATAACATCAGTGCCTGAAGGAAAAGGGGGGAGTTGCCGCCTGAGGCCCAACGAGTGAAGGTTTTGCAAAACCCCCATCCTCCACGTGCTATCATATGTCCTTTCAAGATCAAAGAAAACGTCCAGTCATTTTATTGGAAGAAACTGCTGCACGTATGTCGTTATCCAAAACAGAAAGGGGGGATCTCAAGTTGAGCGATAACGAAAATCAAACTGATGGTCAGAAAACGCATGGAGCCGCTAGAGCGTGGGAACAAGACGGGAGGCCACCATTCTCTCCATCAGCTTGCATGTGTCGCAGGTCAATGAAATCGGTCTACGATTATTGGTAGAAGTTGGGCCCTTGCCATTTTTTGGAATAGTAATAACATATAATGTCAACCAGACAGGAGGGATGACACCCTCCACCCAGATTCTATTAAATAGACCGAGGAAGAATGCCGAGGCTGACGGATGAACATGCCGTAGCATCGGAAAGGAAATACCATCAGGGCCAGGTGCCCCAGCATTGCAAAGTTTTAGGACCTCCCGAAATTCATATCTGGTAAATAATCTATTGCAATCAGGGTCCTCCTCAGGCAGAACCGAAAAGTCTGGAGTCCACACTCGTAAGCGGTCAGAGCGAAACGGTTCAATATATCGGGACTCGCTGGAGCAGGAAACAAAGTGAAAGCTCAGCTCATCAGCAACCATTCCCGGAGCAGAGATGACATCAGAGGGCTGTGGGCCATATTTAAGGAGTATAGGGGGTCTAAATGGCGTTTTCTGGAAATTCTACGCACAACCTTAAATACCGATGATACAGGTGTAGAAGAATTAACAGTGGAGGCGTAGTTCCTGAAATATTGTTTCCTTGTCAGTCTGTTGACAAACCTCGATCGAGCAGCTGCAGCTTTAAAAAGAATCATGTTGAAAGGAGTAGGGGTTAGCTTGTACAATTTGTAGAGCCTCCGCTTTTCACGAGTAACCCGAGGACATTCTTGGCTCCACCAAGGAATCGTAGATTTGAGGTGCCCAAAGGAACAAGAGATATGGTCCACCGCCACCTTGAGGACCATGTCCTGAAAGGCGGTGAAGGCTTCCTCCGGAGATGGGAACACAGTTGTTGCAGGAAGGATGGAAAAGTAAGTGGCCTGGTAAAAGGAAGGCTAGTCCGCTCTGTCTTACCACCAGCTAGAATAAGGTTGTTGCTGAGTACTAGGGCTGAAGGAAAGAATGACGATAGGGCAGTCGTTACTATCACAAAGGAAAGACGACCTTTCTCACCCGAAACGATCGATAGCCGAGATGCAACACAAGGAGATTTCGACATAGCAAAAAGTGCCCGTATCAAAACGCTCAAAAAGCTGGAAGACCTGTGTTCAGACATCACAATGAGAAATTATGTAAAATCCCCAATAACCAATCCGCCTTGGGGGATGTAACAGAATCTCCCCACAGTGGGTGGCAGAGGTTAAAGACGCCAAGGAACAGTATGGGCAGCTAGGTACACTGAGCACAGTGTAAGGGGTGCGTCAAGATGAATTTGAGCCGCTACGGCATGTAACAGAGTTCAATTTGAGTGAATGGAACAGATTCGTGAAGCAGAATCGCTGCCCCACCTCTATCCTCGATTCAGGGAGGTGAGAGGCTCACTGTATCTGGCGGGTTGCAAAAGGTCTCGATTGCGAAGTTGCAGTTCCTACAAACATATAGCCATCAGTTGATGAGCTACAACTAGTCTCTTTAGTTCTTCGTAGTTAGGAAAATATCCACGACAGTTCCATTAAATGAAACTTGCCATAGAAGAAAGGAGACAATCAAATTTCCGGGCGATCGGTGAGAATAGTCAGTCACTATCTGCTGAGATGTCGCCATCGTCTAGAAAGATAATGGCTG
>JABUQX010065306.1:17500-33217 GCA_015478945.1 Trachelipus rathkii | reverse complement strand
GATCCCTTTCCCCTTATTACAGGAACCAAAAAACCTCATCCGCCTCCCAATCCTGTTCTGACCCCTCAACCCCTCCTCCAACGCATATATTTGTAATTAACATATACCTCTTTATTCCCGCCCAATCCCCTCATCACAGTCCCCATCCTCCTCTCGTCGTCATTTAACACCTACTCTATCTGCTCAACACTACTTCAACACCATTCCTCAGAAGCCTGTCCGGCTTACCCTCTTTTTCCTTTATTTCAAAGGCTCTACTTAATCTTCCTCCATATTGTGAATTCTTTCATTCCTTCGCCCCTCCCTCCCCCAATTTTCACCTCCATCACCTCACCTCTTGTAAAATCTTCTCTACTCCCCTCTCCCCCCACCCAACCTTCATTCAATAAATCCACTAACAATTTAACTCTCTCTTATCTCTTCCTCCACCTATCCTCCGCCTATTTTTTTTTGCCTATTCTTTTTGCCTTTTCATTCTCTCTTTCCCATTTTTAGTTCCCCTTATCCCTTCATATTCCTCGCGTCCTTCTTTTTTCTTTTCCTTTTTTTTTTTGTTGTGTTTGTAGATGGTCTTTCTGTTCTCTATGATTAGGGCTATCTTGCTCCTGCTGATTCATAAATATTGTCGGGCAGTTTCTTTGCGCATTACCTTTTTGCCTCTCTCTTCTCCTCTCCACGCCCTCTTTTTGCTCTCTACTCGACCCTCTAGTATTCTCTCCCATGTTTTTCCTCTGTTCTTAACTTCCCAACCATTTTCATCATATGAGGCTCTTCTCTTTTTTTTCTCTTTTTCTACCTACTTCCTTCACTCTTCTCTATTTTTTCTCATTTATTCTTATTTTTTTCTTTCCCTTTCTCTCTTCTCTATCTCTCTTATCTATCTTTACCTTAACATATTCTCAAATTTGAGGTCAATTCCAAGCAAAGAAAGCTAATACAGTCAGTTCAATACTCACATTTGAAATCTTCCTCCACCTTTTTTTTTTCTTATTTATCTCTTTTTTTCTTTTCTTATAACTAATGCTAGTAGCGTTGAACTCCTTTATTTATTTTATCTTTGCTATTATCTTCATTTTTTTTTCTTTTTCTATTTTATTTCTCTTTCTCTCCATCTATTTTCATGCAAATAACTTTCCTTGATGTTTCTATTCTATTCCATTTAATAGTTATCTATTATTCTCTCTCTCTCTTCCTCTAAATATCATTACATCTAATTAATCTGGTGGTCCTTTCTTTATCTCTTCTTCATTATCATCGATATTATATATTCCTATTGTTAGCCGCCCGCCCAACTTGATCTTCACTCTTTTTCTTGTGCATGTGTGTTGTGGGTTATGGACTGTGTTTCACTTTTTTTTTGATAATACCAAGTATTTCAAAAGAGAGATTATTTCTTTTTCTAACACACAATTCTTAACTTATTTCTCCTTTATATCTCTCTTTTATTTTCAAATTTCTATTATTTTCTATCTCTCTTTTCTTCTCCTGGCATTCAAGGATTCTATACTCCAATATGATCAAATTTTATTCATTTTACGCCCTGAATAACTTTTCCAAGCCACTCAATTGTCAAAAATCTCTATTATTAAATCTTTTTCTCTTCTCTTTCGTTCTCCCGTCGGCTCCATTCACTTGTGCATTGTATGCTGATATTTAAGTTAAAACCACATTCCCCCCCTCGAATTCAATTTCTCAACATTTATTCTCGAACTCACCTGGCTGCACAACCTTACCTTATCCCACACTCTCCTCATTTCTATCTATCTCTCTTCTCACTCTCTCGATTCTATCTCTATATATCTCTTGTTTATTTATCCTATGTAATTGCCATCCCTCTTTCTTTTCCTTCTTTTGCTTTATTTCTTTGTTTACTCCCTAATCTTCATTCATTTCCAATACTCTTTGTTTTTCTTCTATACATTTTATATCTTTTTCTCTTCTTTATCTTTTCTTTTCTTCCTTCTCTATATTCCTCGTCTCTCACTATCTCTATCTAATTACACTTCTCTCCTCTCCTCTCTCCTTTTTTTTTTTTTTCTTTTCTATTTTAATTTATTTTTTACTACTCCTATCTCTATATGTCTAGCACAGCTTAGTATCCCCACCCTAGCAACTCCCAACATTCTTATATGTTGCTCATATTTTAGTTAGTTATATTATTATATTAGTAGAGCATACGATATATAGTAATATTTTTGATGTTTTTGACGATTTTTATTTTTTTTTTTATTTTATTGTTATTTTTTATATATTTATATTTATTTTTTTTTTATGTATTTTATATTTTAAAGTTTTGTATATTTGTATTTTTTTTATGTTACTATTTAATTATATAATATAGATCTATATATTTTATATCATACTTATATATTATTATATAGAGGGTCTTATATCTAACCGCCAATCTTGAATCCCCTGTCTCAATTTTATTTCGCTAAAATCTTTGGTACCCTAGTATGTTGCCTGGGTATTTGTCTCATTTTTTTAACATTTTTTACTTAAAATTCACACCAATTTATTGTATAAGAATCTTGGACTCATCTGATTTTCATTTTTGATTGAGGCCTAAATCTGGCCAACCCTTATGTTGATCCGTTAAAGTTGATCCTTATTAAGCCATTTTGGGCATACTTTCTTAGCATTTTTTGGTAACTTTTTGCAGGTTACTTTTAATACTTTTAAAACTTTTTTTGATTATATGTCAAATAGTAGTGTACTTTAAGAAGGGTTTTGTCATTAATTCTAACTTACTATAAATACTACGTAGTTTAAAAGTTTGATTCGAGATTTTTTCCGCTATGACAGCCCTGCACGTCGCAAGGCAAAGACTGTAGAACCCACTTTACGCATGGTTTTTTTTGATAATTGCCAGTCATGTCGGCGGATTTCTACTTGAAGTCCTGTCTCTTCTGCAGCCCATCAGCCGCCCGCTCGTTTATTTTGTCTGCTAAAACATTTCGATTACTATTCTTAGTTCATAATTTCAGTCTTTTGTTTATTTTTCAATTAAATTTTTATTCATTTTTTGTTTTATATATTTTAATTTTATTTTAATTATTGAAACCTTTTTGTTTTTATATTTTTTACTTTATTTTAAATTTTTTTATTCTTTGTGTTTATTTTTTTTATTTTTTTATTTATTTTTTTTAGAATTTTATTTTATGAACTAATTTTAATTTTATTTAGGGATTGGCAACATTATAATTTTTTATTTTTTATTATTTATTTTTAATTGACTTATTTACAATTTTTAATACTCTTGTTCTAAATTTTATTTCTTTACTTTTTAAGGAATGCTTGAGGCTTTATAATGTTTATTAAACGTAAAAATTTGGAGGATCAGGCTTTTACTAAACAATAAAAATCAGTAACATAAGTAAAATCACGCCCTGTTTCCAGTGACCATCAAACCCCATCCGTGATCTATTAGATCTATTGATCTATTGATCTACTGAGTCAATACTGATTCAAGTCATATTTAGTATAAAATAATTACAAAAACTTTATTTATTTTAGTCTTTCAATTTCTTTAAACATTTTCTTTACTAAAAAATCTTTCTATGTTTATAACGTAAAAATTTGCCTTTTTACATACCTAAAGCAGTAACTAAGGAAGATTATCAGTAAATCAGTAAAATCAGCAAATCAGTAAATCAAACTGTATATCTCAGCCACCCTCCTACCCCAAAGTGATCTATTGATCTAATTGTCATTGATACTAATTAATTCTCATTTGATTCAAAGTCTATTTTTCTATTAAAATATTAATGTTTACATACACTAGAAGCAGTAAATCAGTAAACAAACATACCTCCAGCCACCCTCCTACCCAACCGTGATCTATTTGATCAACTTGATCATCTGATATTGATTTATTGATTCAAGTTACATATTTTTATAATATAACACAAAAACTGTTTATTTATTTTTTTTTGTTTCTTAAACAGTCTGTTTTTACTAAATAAAATTTAATTCTTTTTAAATTCGTATAACTTACAAATTTGCATTTTTACATACCCTTAAACGAAGTAATTCAGTAAATCAGTATAATCAGTAAATCAGCAAATCATAAATCAAACTGTATCGCCAGCCACCCTTCCTACTCCAAACCGTTGAATCTGATTGATCTATTGATCTAATGATCATATTGATCTGTTGATTTCAGTATAGTCGTAAGACAGGTAATATAAACTTTTATTATATTTTGTTTGTTCTTTAAACATTAGTTTCACCCTATAAAAATATACTTTATTTAGTAATTAAAGAACTATGTGTTTTACTAAAAAATTTATCATTTAATGTTATAACTTTAAAAAAATTTGCATTTTACATTACCCTTAAAGCAGTAAATCTAGTCAAATCTAGTAAATTTAGAACCACTCCACCCCACCCTCCCTACCCAACCTTGATTATTGATCTTATTGGATTCTAATTATTTCAATCATATTTGTATAACATAACAAAAAATACTTATTAACTTTGACACAAATACTGTTTAAAAAACATTTGTGTGAACCAAAGTTTAGAAACATTTTGATCGCTGTATAGTTAAAAGTATGTCACTTATACATTACCCTATAGCAGTAAATGCAGTAAATCAGTAAATTCAGTTAATCCAAACCACCCCCCCACCCTCCTACCCTGTGACTATTTGATCTATTGATCTATTGATCTTATTGATTTATTTGATTTTAATCATATCTGTTAAACATAACACAAAAATATTTATATTTAGATTATTCTGTCTTAAGATTTTGTTTTAACTATAAAACTTAGTTCAAATTCTGTAAATAAATTCAAAATATTTTGCCTTTTTACATACCCTAAAGAGTAAGAGTTTCCCGATTGTAAATCTTTAAAATAGTAAATCAAACTGTAGCCAGCCACCCTCCTACCCAAACCCGGATTCTATTGACTATTGATTAACGTTTGATCTATTGATTCAAGTATCATATTTTTATTAAAATGTAATTTACGATTACTCTAAATCAGCTATAATCAGTAAACTCAGTATAATCATTAAGTCAAAGTACCCTCCAGCCAGCCTCCTACCCCTGTCCCAACATCTAATTGATCTATTCATGCTTATTATCTATTGATTCAAGTCATACTTTGTATTAAATAACCCATCAATTATTTATTTTGCTTCTGTTTATAATAAAAAAATATCTTGAAATATAAATATCTTTGTTAATTTGCTTGTTAAACATTTGTTTTACAGTACCCTAAACAGTAATATCAGATAAACATAAATCAAAAATCAGTAAAGCAAAAATCGATTAAAGCCATTAAATTCAGTCAACTCATAAAGCATACCATCAATATTCATCAAAATTGAATTTTTGATATTATTGATCATTGATTTATGATTCAAGTCATATTTTGTCAAAGTAATATAACACAAAACTTTTTTTTATTTTTTTGTTTTCTTGTAAACAGTTGTTTTTACTAAAAAAATATTCTTTTATGTTTATAACTTAAAAAATATTGCATTTTTTTACATACCTTAAAGCAGTACATCAGTAAAGTAGTAAATCAGTAAAGCAGGTTAAACAGCAGTAAATGCAAACTGGTTCATCCTCCCTTCCATGGATCTATAATCTATATCTATTGTTATTGATTCAATCATATTTTGTATAAATGTATAACACCAACTTTATGTATTTTTGTTTTTGTTCTTTATTTTTAACTATGTCTTTTCTACGTAAAAAATTTATTGTGTTATGGTTTACTATAACTTAAAAAATTGGCATTTTTACAATTTCTCAATCTTATAAATTTATTTTAAATCAGAAAAATTCAAAACACGTAATCCAGCCACCTCTCCTAATCCCAACCGGATCTATTGATCAATTGGATCATTTATCTACTTGATTCAAGTCAATTTGCTTATAAACATACAACCAAAAAACTTTTATTTATTTATTTTGTTTCATTCTTTTTACATTCAACTGATTTATTGCTGGGTAAAGTATGTTGTAATAACTGAAAAAAAATTTGCATTTTTACATACTCTAAAGCAGTAAATCAGTAAAATCAGTTAATCAATCAAATTGCCCTCCTACCCTTCCATGATCATATTGGATATCTGATCGATAATCTATTATTATTGATCTATCTGCTTCAGTTAATTTTGATGATAACATAACAAAAATTTTATTTATTTTGTTTGTTTCTTTAAATTATTCTTGTGTTTTACTAAAAAATTATTCTTTTGTATAGTTCTATACTTATAACTTAAAACATTTGCATTTTTTACATACTCAAAGCAGTAAATCAGTAAATCAGTTAATCAACTGCCCTCCTAACCCTCATGATCTATTGATTATTGATCTATTGATTATGATCTATTGATCTACTTATCTATTGATCTATGATTCAAGTCACATACTTTTTATAACATAACAAAACTTTTATTCATTTTGTTTTTTCTTTAAAACATTTTTTTTACTAAAAATTTATTCTTTATATATAAACTTAAAAAATGCATTTTTACATTACCCAAATCATAAATCTGTAATTCGATGTAAATCAGTCAGAATCAGAAGCAGTTAAAGCAGATCAGTTAAATCAGGAATATCAGTATAATCGAGTAATCAGTAAAATCAGTAATAATTCAAAATGCCCTTCCTACCTATTCGTGATCTAATTGATCATATTAGATCTAGTGATCTTATATTGAATCTATTGATGTCCAAGCATAATTTTGTTATAAACATAACACAAAAACTTTATTATTTTTGTTTTGATTTCTTTTAAACATTTTGTTTACTTAAAAAAATTATTTATACTCCACTATAAAACTTAAAAAAATTTGATTTTTACATACTCAAAGCAGTAAATCTATCAGTAAATCAAACCTGGTATCCAAACCACATCCTATCCTTCAATTAATCTATTAATCTATTTGATCTATTGATTCAACTATTGCTTCAAGTCATATTTTTGTAAACAAACAAAACTTGTGTTTGGTTTAGTTTCCTTTTCTTAAAACATATTTGTTTTACTAAAAATTTATTCTTTTTGTTATAAACTTTAAAAATTTGCATTTTTACATACTCTAAGCAGTAAATCAGAAATCAGTAAATCAAACTGCCCTTCTACCCTTCCTCTCCAGATGATCTATTGATCTTATTGATCTATTGATCTATTGAGCTACTGATTCAAGTCGTATTTTGATTAAAATGTTTATGTTTTACATACCTAAAGCAGTAAATCAGTAAATCAGTTAATCAACTGCCCTCATAGCCAGCCGCTCCCACCCTCCTGAACCTCTATTGATCTATTGATCGTATTTGATCTATTGAACTATTGATCTAATGATTCAAGGCATCATTATAAGTATTCTATTTAGAAAGGATCATGTAATGATAAATTCTTTGTTTACGCTGTATTGTTGCTAAAGTAGCGTTTGTTTTACATCCTGTTTCAGTTGCTGATGATTGTGTTGGTGAAATGCTGCCGTGTTGTTGTTGTTTTGTTGTGTTGTTGTTGTTGTTAGTTGTTGTTGTTGTTGTTGTTGTGTGTTGTTGTTTCTGTTGTTTTGCTGTTGTTGTTAAATATATCATATCGTTCAAGCTTAAATGGAAAATTATATACAAACCTTCTTTCAAAACAGATCTTTAAAAATATTAAGTTAATTTACATTAACATCCCCTATTAAAATAAACAAAAAAATTAATCATCTAGATAACCTAACTGACATACAGCAACCATTCACAAGGTAACTTAAAATTGGAAAGTTCCAACTTGCCGCAGAAGTATGCATGGCAATTTCAATGCTTTACTAACACAGCCGCTCAACATATATTATTATTATTATTATTATTTATATAATATTATTTATATTATATTATTATATTATTATTATTATTTATATTTTATTAAATATTATATTTTTTTATTATATTAATATATTGTAATTATTATATTCTTATAGTTATTATATGATCTGGTATAATATATATCTACTACACGTAAGCATAAACATCCACACACACACACACACACACACACACATCACACACACACCACACACACACACCACCAGCACAACAACACAATAATTATAGAACACTTTACTTAATACACTAGCCATGCAATCATCGAACTAACTTACAGATCACAGTGACTTGCTTTTCTTATGAGTGCCAATCAGATGTGTATTCATTTTCTAAAACCTCGTTTGGAAAAAAAAAAAAAAAAAAAAAAAAAAAAACAAAAACTCACCAAAAAAAATTAAAAATTCATTTAAATTTTTTTTATTTTAAATATTAACATTTATTTTTTACTGTAATTTTCTTTACGTTTCTATATCCTACATTTATATTTACGTTAAAAAGTTATTTATTTATTTATTTATTATTGAGCCTGAAGCTCAAAGGTTTTAACCCCCCAAAAGCGTTTTCTAATTTCTTAGAATGCTTTTAACATAATCATAGATTCCATTTTATGATCGTTTCAACTTCTATTATCGATTTTACCCCTATATCGATGTTAAATCGTCTTTCTACGTGCTCTGTTGGGTTGACTTTTTTAACAATTGAAAATATTTGGTAAATCATAAAAATTATTAATAACATTCGTTCGATATATCGCCGTAGTGGAAGAGCTATATTGGGAGGAACCTGGAATCCTAGAAACCGGAACCTGGAACTGGCCAAATAACTATATAATATTATATATACTATATACTATTTATTATATATAATATAATAATATATTATATATATACTAATATATTATAAATATATATATATATATTATAATTATATATATATTAATATATATATTATATATATTTATATATATATTATATATATATTATATATATATTTATTTATAATTTTATTTTAATTTTAATTTTAGTTTAATTTTTTTTTATTTTTTTTTTTTTTGTTTTTTTTTTTTTTAAATTTAAATTTTGTTTTTAATTTTTTTATTCCTGGATTCCAGTTCCAGGATTCCATTTTCCAGTCCAGGAAATCCAATTTCCACTTTTATATCAGATACGAATTTATTAATATATTTTTTCAATTTTTTTTCAATGTATTAAATGATTGTACCAGAGCACGTAGAAAGACAATTTAAACAATCCGATGTAGTCATATTAAACAACTCACATGAACTCACGGATATAAGCATTGGATGACTAGCGAATTATATAAAACCTTCTAGAAATCAAAAAAAAACCTTTTGGGGGGTTAAAGCCCTTGAGTTCAGGCTCAAAATAATAAATACAATTAACTATCTATTAAAATAATATAAATATAAGGAATAATACGAAACGTAATAAGAAAATATCATAACATAAACGAAGTGTTTTATATAAACATGTAAAAATTAAATGCTCCAACGTAGTTTAGAAAGTGTTACAAGTGCAATCAGCATTAACCAATTAACAAGAAATATGCAGCATGTGACTCTGTAATTAGTACGATGAATTGCCAGGCTAATTATTAAGTAAAGTGCTATAATTACTGTGTATGTGTGGTGTGTGGTTTGTGTTGTGTGTGTGTGTGGTGTGTGTGTGTGTTGTGTGTTGTGTGATGTGTGTGGTGTGTGTGTTTTATTTTAGGCTTGTTATGTTTCATAAATCATATATAGTTGATATAATAATAATAATAATATAATAATAATAATATATAATAATAATATAATAAATAATAAATAATAATATAATAATAATAATAATAATAATAGAATAATAATAATAATAATAATAATATAATAATAATAATAATAATAAATAATTAAAATATTTTGAGCGGCTAGTGTATAGTAAGATTGAAGACTTTCAGAAAATGTATTGTATTAAAATTGCAAACTTCTAATTTATTACTTTGTAATGATTTGCTGTATTGTCAGTTTTTCAGGATGATATAATTTTGTTTAGTTCTTCTTAATAGTTACAATGTTAATGTTAAAATTAACATTACATATTAGAAATATATGTTGAAAAAGTGTTGAATTTTTCATTTACTTGAAAGATGAATATATTTAACAACAAAACAGCCACAACAACAGAAACAACAACACAACAACAACAACAACAACAAACACAACAACAACAAAAGCAGATTCAACAATAAAACATCACAACTTCAACAATTAACAAACAAACATCTACATTTCAGCAGACAACAGCAAACCAAAGAAATTTATTTTATGTTATGTTTATCACAAATGATACTCGAAATATGCTTGATATCAATAGTATCAATAGATCAATAATCAATGTATCAATAAACTCACGAAATGCGTAGGGGTGGCTAGAGCAGCTGATGCTAACTTGATTTAGCTATTTACTGTATAGATGTAAAACAATCATTTAATAAAAGATGACTGACATCAGCTAGATCAATAATCATTAGACAATAGATCAATGATCATGAAGAGTAGCAAGGATAGAAGGCAGTTTTAAAACTGATTACTTGAATTTACGCTTATAGAGAATGTAAAAAAATGCAAATTTTTTATTCATAAACATTAAAAAGAATAAAATTTAGTAACAAACAAATAAACAGAACAGAAGAACCCAAAACAAACATATAAATAAAGTTTTGTTTTGTTATACAAAAAATATGACTGAATCAATTAAATCAATAGATCAATAGACTAATAGATCATGGAAGATAGGAGGGTGGCTGGATACAGGTTGACTTACTCATAAATAAAAATTAGTTAATTTTATGATTTAAAAATGCAAAGTTTTTAAGTTATAAATAAATATACGAAAAAATTTTTCTGAAAAGCAAAATGTTAAAAGAAAACAAAACAAAAATAAATAAAAAGTTTTGTGTTATTTATACAAAATATGACTTGATCAATAGATCAATAGTCCAATAGATCATAGATCACGAATATGTAGGAGGGCATCAGTTTGACTTATGATCTACTGTTTCACTGATTTATTGATTTACTGATTTTACTATTTTACTGCCTTTACTAGATTTAGCTGATTTACTAATGTTTACCGATATTCTATTCTACTATTTACTATTATAGGGTATGAAAAATGCAATATTTTAATGATAAACATAAAAGAATAAATTTTAGTTAAAAACAAAAATGTTTAAAGAAACAAAAACAAAATAAATAAAAGTTTTTTATTTATACAAAATATGACATGAATCAATAGATCATAGATTTCAAATAGATCAATAGACAATAGCATCAATAGATATAAAGGCTTAGGGGCAGTCTCTATTAACTGATTTCACTGACTTTACTGCTTCTAAGTATGTAAAAATTGCAAAATTTTTTAAGTTATAAACATTAAAAAGAATATAATTTTTCAGTAAAAACAAAATATTTAAACGAAAACAAAAACAAAAATAAATAAAAAGTTTTGTTATGTATTACAAAAATATAACTTGAAAATCAATAGCATCCAATAGATCAAAATCATAGTATCAATCTAGATCATGGAAGTAGAGGCATTCGCATAACTGATTTAACTATTTACTGATTTAGTATGTAAAAACAATATTTTTTTAAGTTCATATTTCAAAATGGGCCATACCCATTAAAACAAATGTTAAACAGATTGAAAACAAAACTAAATAAATAAAGTTATCGTCATTACTAAAAAAAATGACTTGCATCAATAGATCAATAATCAGATGATCAATAGATTTCACGGGTTGTAGGAGGTGGCGCTGTGATTACTGTTGTTTTTCTAATTTACTGAATTAGCTTATAAGTATTAAAAATGCAAATTTTTAAGTTCATAAACATATAAAAAGAATATAATTTTTTAGTAAAACAAAATGTTTTAAAGAAACAAAACAAAAATAAATAAAAGTTTGTGTTATATTAGTAAAAAGTATGACCTTAATCAATATATCAATAGATCAATATATTAATAAATCATGGACGGATACTTACTGATTTACTGATTACTGCTTTACTGATTACTGGTTTAACTCTTACTGAATTTTTAAGAAAATTGTTCTAAAAATGCCAAATTTTTTTAATTTATAAACATAAAAAATTAAAAATTTTAGTAAAAACAGAAATGATTATTAAAGAAACAAAACAAAAAGAAAAAAAGTTGTGTATATATATACCAAAATCACTTGACTTGAATCAATAGATAAATAGATCAATTAGCATTAGTTAACATGATAGCTGGTAGGATGACAGTTATTCTTACTTGGCTTTACTATTTCATCTTTTCTTATTTTTTTATTTTTGTATTTCGGTTTTTATTTTCTGATTTACTGCTTTATTTATTTGTAAAAACAAAATTATTTTTTATTATTTTTCTATTTATTATTAATATAACAAATAAAAATTTTTAGTAATAAAACATATTTAGTGTTTACAAGAAAACAGAACAAATTAAAAAAGTTTTTGCCATTATATTCATACAAAGATATTTATTTGATGTGTCTAGTATTAGACAATAATCAATATGATCAATAGATTTGGCAAGGGTAGAGGCTGGCTGGAGGTACTTTGATTTGATTACTGGATTTACTGAGTTAGAGTATTAAAACATTAACATATTTTAAATAAAAAATATGATTGAATCAATTAAGTTCAATAGATTCAAGTTAGATCATTAGTCATAGATTTCAATAGTATCCAATTGAATTCACGTTTTGGCTTATTATATTACAGTTGTATTTTTTTACTGATTTACTGATTTACTGATTAAAGTTTTAATGAAATATTTTAAGTATTTTATTATATATTAAAGTAAATAAATTTTAGTTAAAACAAAATGGTTTTAAACAAATAAACTAAATTTAAAATAAGTTTTGTGTGTATACAAAGATTGTGTATGTTGCAAGTGTATGGATTTCATAAAGATCAAGTAGATCAATAGATCAATAACGTCAATAGATACGGCTGGGTTAGGAAGTGGGGTGGGGTTATTCTGAATTTACAATTACTGATTTACTGCTGTAGGTATGTAAAAAGGCAAAAATATTTTAAGTTATAAACATAAAATGAAATAATTTATTTATATATATCTAAAAATTTAATACTAAAACTAAGCTAAAAAATAAATATAATGTTTTTTTTTATTTTTTATTACTATAAAATTTTATGGTTACCGTTGATTTATTTCTAATTTTGTATTATAAGATTTACTTTGTTTTTTTTTGTTAGTTTATTTGTTTGAGTTGTCATCTAAATTGTTTTTCAATTTACTGCTTAGGGTATAATATATCTATATTATTTAACGTATTTTTATTATATCTATTTATATAATAGATTTATATATTAAACTTAAATTTTTTTTTTATATAGTTTGATAAGTACTTATATATATTTTAAATTATTATTTTATAGTTAATAATAATACCATCATGTTTAAGATATGTAACAAAACTAAATGAATAATAAAAGTTTTCGTTATATTATACAAAATATGACCTGAATCAACAGATCAATTAATAGAATTAATAGATTAATAACATCAGGTTGTTGCTAGAGAATAGCTGGATACCAGTTTGATTTACTGATTACTGATTTACTGACTTTACTGATTTACTGATTTACTATTTAGGGTATGTAAAAATGAATAATTTTTAACAGTTATAAACATATATATTTTTTTTATATTATAAATTTATAGTAAAACAAGAATGCTTTTCAAATAACTATTTTTATTTACAAAAATAAATACAAAGTTTTGTTTATGTTATACAACAAATATGACTTGAATCAACTAGATCAATAATCAATAGATCAATAGGATCAATAGATCACGGTTATGTAGGAAGTGACACTATCGTTGTTGTGGGAGGGTTTGATTTACTGATTTTACTGCTTTAGAATGTGTTCTCAATAAAATTAGCATTTTAATATAAAAAATAAATAATGAATCAAATAGTAATCCAATATATCAAATAGATCAATAGATCAATAGATCACGTTTGAGGTATGAAGGATAGAAGGGTGGTTTCATTTACTGATTACTGATTACGATTTAATGATTTCTGATCTTCAGGGTATGTAACATACAAATTTTTTATGTTTTTTTTAATAACATAAAAAGAATACTTTTTTTAGTAAAAACAAAATGATTTAAGAAAATTAAACAAAAATAAATAAAAAGTTTTTCGTGCTGAGGTTATATCAAAAAATATCGACTTGAGATACATCACTGAGAATCAATCAGATCAATAGATCAATAGATCACGATGGAATTGGGAGGTTTTGTGATACAAGTTGATTAACGATTTATGATATTTTTACTGCTTTAGGGGCATCCGTAAAAACGCTAATTTTTAAGTTAAAAAGATGTTTAAAAAGCATAAATTTTAAAAAAGAAAAGAAATAAATATCAATATAACTGAAAAAAATTTACAAAAGTTAAGGACTAAATGATATAAAAATAATCAAGAAATTTGGGAAATAATAATAGTAAAATAAATTAAATAAGTAAAATTAAAAATAAATAAATAAAAAATTAAACACAAAGTGTAAAAATAAATTAAATTAAGTAAAATAAAACAAAATAATTTCTAAAATAACAAATAAAAATAAGTCATAAATAAAAAAATTTTTTTAAATTGAAAAAATGGTTTTAAGAAGAATAAATGTTAAAATTGAAAACTTATTAAAATGAAAATAGTATAAATCGATGTTTACCAGCACTCGAGACGCGCCGGCGACTGGCGCGGGCTGTAGGCTTCCTAAGTCAGCTGCCACAATGACTGGAATTCCAAAATACCCTTCAAAGTGGTTCAGTTCTTTTGCCTTCACTCAGGTTTTCAATGAGAAAAAATCCCCAAAATCCTCCGAAGTTTGGGATCTTGACCTCACTTCACCAATTTTGTCTAAAAAGCTTAAAAAAAAAAAAAAAAAAAAAAAGTAGCTTAAAAATGCTAAAAAGTTTACAACAAAATGGTAAAAACTGCCATCAAAATGTTTTAAGGTCTCAAATTTACGGATAAAGGTTTCCAGATTCGCGCCAAATTCTGGTAAAATGTAGCTAAATAAGAACAGAAAAAGAGTACAAAAATAGTCTAAAAGAGTACCAAAAATGAGCAAAATATTAACTGATTAGGGTGCCAGATTAGCGATAAATCTGGCAGGTTCGTAGTCCAAAATCAGCCTCCTACTACTTATATATATATATATAATAATTATATATATATATATATATATATATATACTATATATTTATATTAATATTTATATATATATATATATATATATATATATAATATTATAATTATATATATATATATTATATATAATACTATATATATATATTATTATTATATATGTGTGTTGTGGATTGTGTTTAAAGGGAGTTTAGGAGAGTATGGATGATAGTGGAGAGGACGAGAAGACGAATTGGGTGAGGTGGAGGGAGTGAGAGATTTAAAGAGCAGATATGTGAACGAGGCTAGAAAGGTAGTGGAGTAAAAAAGTGTGGTTGCAAAGCAGAAGAAAGAGTGAATGGTCTGGAATGAGGAGGTTAAGGAAGGTGTAAAGGAAAAAAGCCTTATGTGAAATAGTTGGGAAGATAGGAGAAGGAAAGCTGGGAGGAAGAAGAGTTAGAGTGGAAGCAAAGAGGCGGTGAGAGGACCGAAGAAGAAGGAGCAAAAGATGAATGGTGTAGTAAAGTGACGGAAAATTTTGAATCGGGGAGCAAGATGTTTTGGAAAGAAGTAAATAAAAGAAGGAAGAAGAAGGAGGGTTGGGGAAGGATTAAGGGAGGAGATGGGGTGTGGATAGGGGAGAGGAAAG